>JAVXUP010000032.1:0-267500 GCA_033070095.1 Escallonia herrerae | reverse complement strand
TAATATCATAACATATTTATAGATGATGTTCAAAGAGTGTTTGAATTCAAAGTGTGCTTGTATAACACCTTGATGCCAAGGAAGTCTGTTTGTAGTAGACGTGGAGGTGTCACAAGGAGTGCAATCTAAGTCCAATGCCAAATACACTAATATGGGACAGAGTAAGGATGAAAGAAAGGTAGAGACAAGGCTTCTCAGACAGCATCTGAGGAGTGGCAATGCTGTAAGGGTGAAGGCACGGGATAAATATACGACGACAGCCACAGTCCAATGCTTAGATCCAGGGTCAAGGTCTAACTTCGGGGTCTCGTATGTTTCTCTCTTTAGAACTCTCTAGCTCTAGAATGCTATAGTGAGAAAGTGAAATGAGTTTTGAGTTTTATTCCTCCGAAAATGAATTCTCAAGTCCCTTATTTATAGGGATTGAGATGATGATGTCATTAGGCAACACATGGCGCTCCTTAAGAGTGACATCTCACCAAGAGGGCCACAAATTCCAATGCTCCATGAACTGTCTGATCATATATTCACCTGGCATGTCCCGCACAATGCTGCTTTGTTTTTCTAGATAGACCGACTCATACAACACCGGTGTAACCAAAGGAGTGGTGACCCTTTATCTTATGGCCTTAATCTCGGAAGCCACTAATCCATATTAAAGCCCTTATTGAATCTCATATAGGCGTCGAGAGACGCAGGGAACCTGGCAGTCACGGGGGAGGGTCCATATGCATGATCTTCTAGAAAATTAGGCATGAGGCCCTCTAGAGACCTTCTCCCATCTCGAAATAACGTGGGGATCATAGTCTTTAGGGTGCCAATGAAGAGCCTTCAGTGCCAGAACATGTAGACTAGTCATGTAGACACCTAACAGAGTAACCTATCTTTCAGGCAGGTCCTCGTGCTGCAGCACTCACAGCCCCCAAGATAGAGTTTGTAGGACTTACTTAGCCGACAGGTCGAGGTAATGTCTAGAAGGATTTGTTGCACGACATGTCGAGGTAGTCTCCCAGAGGAGTCACCTGCCCAACAAGTCGAGGCAGTGTCCCAAATGAGTCGCCTACATAGTTGAAGGGGAGTTTTTTTTTCATGCCAGAGCATTTGAAGATTCTTGAAGGAGATAGTGTCTCGGAGGATTAGCCTATCCATACAACTAGTCCTTATGCCGTAGCACTTAGAGCTCGCCAAGGTAGTGTCAAGATAAAGTCATATACCTGGTGAGATGGGAGTCCTCATGCCAGAGAACTTGGAGTGCCCTAATGGAGATATCATCATGAAAGAATTGCCTATCCTCTCGATGAGTCCTTATGCTGAAGCACGCCAAAATAATGTCCTCGAGGAGTTGCTTACGCGACATGCCGAGATCATGCCCTGGAAGAGTCGCCTACTTAGTGGGAAGAGAGTCCTCATGACAAAGCACTTGGAGCTCCCTAATGCAGATAGTATCCCGGAGGAGTCGCCTATCAACAAGGGTAAGTCCTTGTACCCAGAGCATTTTGACCGTACCAAGATAGTGTTCCAGAGAAGTTGCCTACCTTGAAGGATGTTGCACACTTTGAAGAGTGGGTTGAAGCATGTTCCACGACCAAGGCAAGGTGGGCATGGTGTGGTAAAGGGATGGACCAACGTCGAGGTGTGGTAGTGTGACAAGATTCTAAGGGGTGTGACTGTATAAGTGATGCAGTGCAAGACGCGACGTGATATGTACGATGTTGGGGCACACTTAATAGAGATAATGCGGGAGTGCACTAAGTGTTATATGGGGGCACATGATCTGGAGAAGTCCTCGGGCGCAATGATGGGTGTTGCAGAGATGAGCATCGTGTCAGGGGAATTTGACGTAGAGATGACGCTCGGGCATTGTCATGCAGTAGACGCAGCAACTGGGGCATGGAGCCCCTAAGGGGAGGAAAGAATAAAAGAGTGGGGCAAAGGAGCCCCCAAGGGATGAAGAGATAAGTCCCCAAAGGGTGAAGCAAGGGAGCCCATGAGGTTTGAGAAGACCAAGGATATAGAGCCCCCATGTGGCAAGGAAAGCCGACCCTCATCAAGGGAGGAGGCCACACCCCTTAAAGAGGATGAGGTTGTACCCTCCAAGGGAGCTAGGCCGCATCCCTTAAGGGGGATTAGCCCGCATCCTTTAAAGGGGGCAAAGCTGTAACCCTTAAGGGGGATGAGGCCGCACCCTCCATAGGGCTAGGATGCACCCACCATAAGTGGGAAGGTCGTGTCAAATTTTGACACTTAGAGAAAAGGAAAAAAAAATGGTATGCGTGTAACTTAAGCGTGCATAGTGGGTTTGACCGGCGTAAAAGTGTTGAATTTTGACCGTAAAAAATGTTCTGACATGTCATGAAAGCAAGTTCCACGAGTAGTTAAAAGTACATAGCCAGGATGGGCTATCAACACACCTAAGTCTTCATATAAGGCTTCAAGATGGCTGTTGCTGCATTGATAAGGTTGACTGTACAAGTTGAGGGACGATGTCATTATGGTTGACATCATGCCAACACGGTCGTGATTTTTTTTAATCCTTGGTCAAATAATTGATCAAACATGGAGGTGGGCTGGTAGTATAGTGGCAGTGGTGGTGGTGGTGGTTGTTGTTAAGGGTGAGCAATAAACCGATAAAACAGTGGAACCGAACCGATTGAGTCCGAACCGTTAATGAACTTGAACAGTTTGGTTTAAGATTTTCAAACTGAGGCCAGTTTGGTTCGGTTTACGGTTCAGAATTTCTGAATCGGCTCTAAACCGAACCGAACTGAGGGTTATATTATTATAAAAAATATATATATCTACCTTACCCTGATTAGCTAATAACTAGGGTAGAATAAAACCTCCTCACTCTAAATCAACTTTCTCTTCTAATTCTACCCTTTCAAAGCCATATTCATTATATATTGCATCATTTGCACTATGGCTCCTGTAGTGTAAACATGGTGCTAATAAGCTTATATCATGTATTGCAATAGAGTCAAGAATGATAAAATATAAGTCATGCCTAATTGAAGGAAAATCAACTACTAAAATTTTTAGAGAAGTCTAGATTTGCTAGATATTAAGACTTAGGAAATTATCTGTGCCTTTTTACTACCATTATGATGCACACCCTTCTGGTCTAGTTTCTTGCAAAACTGTTAGGAAGTAAGTCTTGAGATTGGCTATGTTAATCCACTAGCAAAGAAAGTTTTCTCATAAACCATGAGCACCCAAACAATACGGTAGCTAGAAAAAGTTGTAAATTAACTTTAAGAAAAGTTGATGGTGGACTATTATTTTTCCATTAAAACATAATATTTATATTACGCTTAAACCGCTCTGAACCGTTCAATTTGAACCGTTCAAATAGAGGTGTCCTGGTTCGTTTTGCGGTTTGACCCTCAAACCGAACAAAACTGAACCGTGCTCACCCCTAGTGATGATTGTGGTGATGAGATAAGAGAGAAGCAGGAGATTATGGTGATTGTGGTGATGACCTCTAAGATGGAGGTGGGCTAGTACTTGTGGCAGTGGGGACATTTGAACTTGTCAAGTGTCGCAAAAGTAATGATCTAGCGATACTTGAGAGACCTTTAGAGACGAAAGTGGAGTTAAAATGGCTTAAATAGAGTTCAAATATCAACCACGTAAACTCGAGGGATGGAATAAAAAAGAGACGATTTTTATCCACCAAATTCAAGCTCCACTCTCCGACACTTTACAGATTTATTATGGGAAAATTAGGAAAAAGTGGGTTTTTGGGTAAAATTTTTGGGGATGGTGGGTTTGTTTTGAAAACTTGTGAAAAAGTGGGGTATATTTTGAAAATCTCTGAAAAAGGGGGTTAATTGGAAAACAATGGGTTTTTTGAAACCATATCTTTTCCCATCCCCAAAATATCCCTCCCCCTGTTTGTCCCACATCAGACTAAATTGATTGATATTCTCGGCATGTACTTTTCTTCTCTTTCCAGCAAGAGCAAGACTCTTTGGGTCCCTCTCTCTCTCCATTTCCATCTGCCGACGACTCCTCAACGCCGTCCACTTTCCGGCGACAACACGGCGACGCGATCTACATCCCTCTCTCCAAACCAAGTGTCTCTATTTGTCTCTCTCTCTCTTTCCCCGATTCCATCTGCCAGCGGTGACGACACCTCCACCTTCCGACAACGATGATCCATGGGTTTCAAAATTGATCTATAGTCGTCGACGACGACACCCTTTCTCTCCATGGGTGCTGAAATCGATCCATTGGCAACATCGACTCCCTCTCTCTCCTCCAAACCGAACCTTCCGGCGACGACATAGCTGGACAGCACCTTACGGCTACATCACCTCCACCTTGATCACGCAAGTTTGGATTGTGCTGTCTATTTGTGGATTGCTTGGGTAAGCTATATTGTATTACATATTACTAGAATTTTCTGCTTTGTGTTGTCTGTGAAACTTCTATATTTGGTTCTTATGAATGACCATTAAGATTAGTGCAATTCATTTATTGTTTTCTACCATGAGAATCCCTTGTTAGATGAATAATCCATCTTTGTTGAGTTAAGTATCTTATGCTCTGCACATTGATTCATGGAGACTCAAAATTTAAGTCATATATTGTAATTAACCTACTAAGAGCCATCCATAGCAAAATGTTGCCCTCCATTGTAGTGAGGCTAGCTGACTTCATTCCCATCAAGATGATGCCAACTTTTGAGGATTGATTTTTCTTCTCCGTAATAGGTTGGGTTTTAAGGGGGATAGGGGTGATAGGTAGAGGCTTGTGTGTGTGTGTCAAGTTAGGGGGTTCAGTTCAATGTTTGAGATGGGTTATTGAGGAACGACTGTGGGTATTTATATGTGGATACTTACTGAACTTTTGATGACAAGTCTTTGTGGAAAATGCATTGCAGTGGTCACAACATTGCCAACTAAAAATGACTTGCTTGCCAAAATCAGTAGTATTAGGTTGATTGAGAGTACTTTGAGTGACTTTATTTTATGTTTTTTAAATTGTACAGTTTTTTGACAAAATCATGCAGTTGGTGTACTTTGGCACTACAATTGGTTCGGTAAGAAACAAATGGGAACACATGCAATGATAACTACACTTATGTTGAATTTCTTTGTAGTTTTTCTCGTGGCTTTTTCTTTATTTCATATGCAAATCTCCACTCTTTACAATATTTCATCACATACAACGAATATAAATCTTGTACTAGTACATCTATCTAATGTTGGGCATAGATTCCACATCTCACTTAACTGTCTATTTGTTGTATTATCCTTCAAAATTTTCCAGCTCAAGATGCAATTCTTCGTTAGATTCATAACATAAACCCTTTCTTTTTCGTAGATGAAAATCAACTGTGAAATTGACTGCACAATCTTCATTTTTGCCCTAATGTTTACAAATCCTCAATTTTTCTCTTACACTTAGTTATCATGTAATTTGATTTTGAAAATAAATGAAAATTTCATGTTTGTTTGAATACCATTAATTCAGCTACTTTGCTACCTTTTATCTTCATTTTTAAGCCAAAATGAACAGGAAAAAGATTGTTAATATATTCTTAAGAGTTTTTGAATAGTGCCTTGCAAATTAAAAAGAAGGTTTAGTGCTAAATAAACACAATATTCGTAAAGTGCAAAAGTTAGAATGATGAAAAGCTTATAGAACAGCCTTGTGAAAGTGCTAAATCGACACATTCTCTGAAAAACATTAACACCAGAGTGTGTGTGTGTGTGTGTGTTGTGTGTGGGGCGGTTTTTTTTTTTTTTGGGTAGGGGGGATGATGTTGTTGCTCTGGATTATGATTGGCTTTACTCATCTTATTTTTGGTGAGAAGCTAGTGAATGATAACTGTGGAAGTCAAGTGGCAGACTAAAACGCAACAGTCTAATGATGCATAATATCTTTTTTTCAATTTCTAATGATATTTCTTTTGTTTTTCTTTAGGCGAATCTCTAACTTTTAATCAATATTTAGCTGCACACTTGTAATTCAACGTAAGGAAAGGAACTTGACTTCTTACATTGGTTTTGCTAATGCCATTTTCTCCTTTCGAATAAAGCAGGTCTGGTTCCTCTTTTAAGGTAATCCCCATTCCCACCTCTACGTGATTAGTACTAGAATTTTATATATTTCATGCAAGTAAAAACTTTATTCGTATATGCTCCTGGACATTGTTTCTTTACGAATTTTTGTTGAAACCAAGGTTATAGCAGCATTGTTGCGATTGACCCAATCTAAGACTTACATTATGCTTTGCGGAATGAGCACACACCCTTGTAAGTCTCCTGTTTTCCACTTTGATTAGATAAATTGCATAAGAACACTTCCATTATTGATTTAGTCTCAACCTTTTTGAATCTGTATTTAAGTTGGTTGGAGCACTTGAATTGTCCCCAAGCTGTGTCTTTGTGTTTTCATATCCTTTTGAAAATGGAAAGGGGGAAGCTATTTAACCAGGCAACACTCTGGCTCTGAGAAATAGGATGATGTGCATGTGCTAATGCTTCCCATCCAGTAAAAAGTCAGCTTCAATTTTAAGGCTACGGAGCTTTGATTAGAGTCTCTTCATCAAGTCAAATTACATGCCTTAGGTAGTTATATACCTGCTCTAGTAATATTTTAGCAAATCGTTTAAAGGCAAGTGACCTAGCAAATAACGTTACATACTTGTGATAGAAAATTGGTGTGAAACAAGCTCTAATTGAAACTGGTTTTGGATTAGTTTTATGAATCTTCAGCAAGATAAGGATCCCAAAAAGTGACATGCTTTCCCTGTGCGCGAATGAAGACAAGCTTCAACTATGATCAAACCGTGCACAAGTGGAGCACCTTGCGGGATAGTCATGTCGTGCGCGCTTGCGCGCCAAGGTTGTACACGGTTTATGTGACACAAGTCATTTTCTGCAGAAACTCCAGTACTTTGCGCGAAGGTGCTTGTCAGTACGTGCCGATGCCCAAGTCGTTTCTGTGCAGAAGAAAATACTAATATTTTTTGGTTGGTGAAGTGCTTATGTCCGAGCACCCCAAGCATGGTTACTGGTGAAGTGCCACATATTTTTTTATTGTTCCAGCAACTGTCTTACACACATGAGTGTTTACTGGCAACCCGCTAATAATATTTTTTAACGGATACATAAAAATCCCAAGCATGGTTACATAGACAAAAAGTTACAGTTACACAGATTGATCACATCATGTTTAGGTGAGAGTGGGCGCCAGTTGGAAAATGGGGAGCACAGTAAATGCTTCCAACCCCCTTGGCAAGAATGCTCATCAAAACGTAGGATGTTGACAACCATCAATAATCCCAACCCCCTTGGCAATGTTCCTCTTAGCCCGTGGTTTCCGCACGGTCATCCCACGTACGTAGTGCTCCCACCCAGAAGAAATGGAGCTGGGCTCCTCCCCGTAAGTTTTGCATAAATTGACTTGCGCATCCGCACAATCCGACGAGCACATTTGCAGAAACCGACTGGTGTTTTTGCAGAAACCAACTGGTGTTTTTGCAGAAACCGACTGGTGCCACCACGATCCATTTGCGTCTACACTTTCGCTTCCTTAGAAAATTCACGCTAAACACATCAACCACCCCGCATCGGACTCCTCATGGCCGAAACAACCACGATGAAACGGGGCGATAAGATGCGCCCTAGCGGAGAGGTTATGTAATTTCATAAAACCGAGTTCGCGTACTAGCGGGGGACACTAACAGCCCTCAGTGAACACGAGAGGTGCAAGGGCAATGTGTTTGTGTAGGGCCCGCAAGGGCATTCCACATATGTAGTGGTCCCGCCGAGATCGTTTTTCTTGTGGGGCCTGGGTCCCATATGCTAAGTTTTGCATAAACTGACTTGCGCATCCGCACAATCCGACGAGCATATTTGCAGAAACCGACTGGTGGTTTTGCATAAATCGACTGGTGTTTTTGCAGAAACCGACTAGTGCCACCATGATCCGTTTGCGTCTACACTTCCGCTTCCCTAGAAAATTCACGCTAAACACATCAACCACCCCGCATCGGACTCCTCATGGCCGAAACAACCACGATGAAACGGGGCGATAAGATGCGCCCTAACGGAGAGGTTACGTAATTTCATAAAACCGAGTTCGCATACTAGCGGGGGACACTGACAGCCCTCAGTGAACACGAGAGGTGCAAGGGCAATGTGTTTGCGTGGGGCCCGCAAGGGCATCCCACATATGTAGTGGTCCCACCGAGATTGTTTTTCTTGCGGGGCCCGGGCCCCATATGCTAAGTTTTGCATAAATTGACTTGCGCATCCCCACAATCCGACAAGCACATTTGCAGAAACTGACTGGTGGTTTTGCAGAAATCGACTGGTGTTTTTGCAGAAACCGACTGGTGTTTTCGCAGAAACCGACTGTTGTTTTCGCACAAACCGACCGGTGCCACCACGATCCGTTTGCGCCTACACTTCCGCTTCCTTATTGTTCATGGGACCCCAATATTCGCACGTAAACTAGACGAGCACTTCCATTGTCTGGATGAATTTTTTTGGGCACATGACATGTGAATGAATAGTAACACATGACATGTGAATGAATAGTAACACAAACCAAAAAAAACTGTAACATCCACGAACTTGTTCAAGGTACAGAGCTAGAAGCAAGGTACGTGGGTGCTATAAAACACACTCATAACGACGATGATCTCATGTGTAGCCACAAGAGATTTACATATGTGAGCCGATGCTTGAAAACAGGACACCATGTGTAGACACCGGCTTATTCCATGAGCAAATGCTTGAAAACAAGAGACGCTGTGCAGGGGCGAGGTCAGCGTGAATAATGACATGTTCACGCTCAACATTCATTTTCCAGACACACATGGTGGAAAGATATATATATATATATATATATATATATATATATATATATATATATATATATATCACTCTTCATTTGACATATATTCATCAGATAAGTACTGATCGTTGGTTAAAATAGTGTTTCTCTCGCTAGAAGTGAAGGGTCGGCCACTAGCCTCTGCCATTTCTTCGGCAAGCTGAAGCATGTAAAATCGTTTTCTACGTAACAACATCCGGTTATTCTCCATACGAATTTGCCGCACAGCTTTCTTACACTTGGCAACATTAGGACACGACATACTAAGTGAACGACGGTGCGGCACAGGTGCTCCTAGCGCGATGAGATCTTGGTATAGTGCTTCTGATTCATTTACTCGATATGCCCATTCTCTTCGTAAACCAGCGTAATACTCTCTAGGATCCGTGTACCTCACTTCTCTGTAGTCGTCGTTTCTTTCACACAACAACCACACATTCTCACGTCGCCAATAATTAGAACTACCAAGAAGACCTGTCATACAACTTATGCGTGTTCACAAGGCATGAGCATGACAAGCATATATACAGCTTTAGCGTACACACATGTAGTATAGTTCTGGTTTGAGATCCGGACAAGAGTAGGCCAATCAAAGTGACAACACGTTAGGTGTTTTTTTAATAAAGTCACTCATCACGGGAACTCTAATTGGTAGTCCAAGCCGTTTCCAATGAAATGATACATCAACCACGTGCCTTTGTCCAAAGTGAAAAGCACATCATTCTTCTCAGTTGTATAATGACTACAATGGACAAAGGCATTTCGGAGAGAGGTGTATAATTCGAGAATTTGTGCGCAGAAGTAATTACATATGTAGGAGGCCACATATTGAAACGTCGCGCACAATAAGGATGGTGTCTGAATTCCTGAGCCCGAAAGTAGACATGTGAATGATCTATACCGACAATATTAGTATTTCATCACCGATAACATGAGAGTTCATCAAAGTAGGCAAAACTTGCGTCGTATGGCGCGTGAAAGCTATGCAGATGGGTCCAACAATGAAGCACAAGCATACTGGAACATGAGCTATGAAACTGGATCTATTTCTGATGCTCCAATGTCTGATGAAGATGAATGAAGGTGGTTACAGTTTATGCGGAGAGTGTTTCCTGCCATTATCGTTGCATGTAGTATGGAGTGATCTTAAGATGCTTATATGAAATTTACTTTTAAATCTGAGATGGGGTAGACAAATTTTATGTTATGATGAATGTTATGTATAACACAATGATCAGTGGTCAACGCACGTGATTACTACAACATGACCAATTACCAAGCGTGTATACGCATTATTCCATCTACACGAGTACAGACAACATGTTCTCCTCTTATCTCTGTAGACAGCGAATATTTTTATGTCATACAAGCTTTGCCACCACAATGCGCCGATATATAAACACTGTGCAGTGCATGTCCATTTAAGACATGACCAACCATATAAATACACTTGTGACCGGTCGTTGGAAGTTCTGTACATGCCTCCTCAAATTGTGCTAGCAATACGGTACTAGTAGGCCGACGCAAAAGAATACGCCCTATTTACAGGATACGTGATTTGTCTTGCGAACGTGTTTAAGAACGGCGAATTAAACTATTTGCCATGGAAACCAGATTTGCTTAGTAGAAAACGCTTGCAACCATCAACGATCTCTATTGGAAAATAATCATCGAGAGCGAATGAACTATTTCAACTTTGGCTTTGACTTCTATTGACAGCGTGGTCAGAGATCACAACCTCAATAGGAGTATTAATTATGACAACAACGTTATTTTATGAAAAAAGTAGCATTCTTTGGCGAGTGATATTATTCAGCCCTTGTAGAAGTTGATTCAAAGCACGAACTTGTAAGAAGACGTGCTTTCCATTTGGAACCAATATTTCCCAACCATACACTACTTATCCGTCATTTATGTTCGTGCAATTGTGTTTCAATTAGACTAACAAAATGAGATTAAATCTTCTCATTCAGTTATTCCAGAAGGTCGTGGTTCTTAACCGGGACAACCCAAAAGTGCGGCATATAACTAAGTAGGACTCAAAATGGAGAGAAGAGGAGACGCAATATTATGTGATGGAAAAGAAAATTCACAAACACAACGTACAACTTCTTGTGTAATGTGGCCAAATCTAGGTGAGTGTTGTTTGACCCCAAAGGATCTCGTTCAATAATACACAGTCTAGAGGAGGGGATCTGCAAACATTTATAACATACGGGTGAACATTAACTTGAGCTGACATGATTCATAGCATCCAGTCTCTTGCATTATTGCATACAATGACTTGTACGAACGAGGGTAGTCAGGCCGCGAAGAGGCTAGCAACAAAGACATATCAACTGCTCAATCGGATTTTTCCGTTGATTGCGCCGGTGCTTGCCTTTCATGCCCCACACGGTTTGCAAAAGCGTTGCAAGCAACTTTATGGAATAGGAAGTTTAATGCAATCAACTCACTTATTGACATTGACACATCACTTCTCAGCCCAGTGCTCCTACTATACAAGCTGCCGGACAAAACATTTTCACATGTCTCTGCACCAAACTCACTTATGTCAACATTGACATATCACTTCTCAGCCCCATGGTACCACTCTACAAGGTGGAAGAAAGACAAGCTGGTAGGGTAACAATAAGGAAGCGGAAGAGTAGGCGCAAACGGATAGTGGTGGCACCGGTCGGTTTGTGCAAAAACAACAGTCGGTTTCTGCAAAAACACCAGTCGATTTCTGCAAATGTGCTCGTCGGATTGTGCGGATGCGCAAGTCAATGTATGCAAAACTTAGCATATGGGGCCGATTTCTGCAAATGTGCTCGTCGGATTGTGCGGATGCGCAAGTCAATGTATGCAAAACTTAGCATATGGGGCCCGGGCCCCGCAAGAAAAATAATCTCGGTGGGACCACTACATATGTGGGATGCCCTTGCGGGCCCCACGCAAACACATTGCCCTTGCACCTCTCTTGTTCACTGAGGGCTGTCAGTGTCCCCCGCTAGTATGCAAACTCGGTTTTATGAAATTACGTAACCTCTCCGCTAGGGCGTATCTTATCGCCCTATTTCATCGTGGTTGTTTCGGCCATGAGGAGTCCGATGCGGGGTGGTTGATGTGTTTAGTGTGAATTTTCTAGGGAAGCGGAAGTGTAGACGCAAACGAATCATGGTGGCACCAGTCGGTTTCTACAAAAACACCAGTCGGTTTCTGCAAATGTGCTCGTCAGATTGTGCGGATGCGCAAGTCAATTTATGCAAAACTTAGCATATGGGACCCGGGCCCCGCAAGAAAAACGATCTCGGCGGGACCACTACATATGTGGAATGCCCTTGCGGGCCCCACGCAAACACATTGCCCTTGCACCTCTCGTGTTCACTGAGGGCTGTCAGTGTCCCCCGCTAGTATGCGAACTCGGTTTTATGAAATTACGTAACCTCTCCGCTAGGGCGCATCTTATCGCCCCGTTTCATCGTGGTTGTTTCGGCCATGAGGAGTCCGATGCGGGGTGGTTGATGTGTTTAGCGTGAATTTTCTAAGGAAGCGGAAGTGTAGACGCTTGCGGATCGTGGTGGCACCAGTCGGTTTCTGCGAAAACACCAGTCGGTTTCTGCAAAAACACCAGTCGGTTTCTGCATGCTCGTCGGATTGTGCGGATGCGCAAGTCAATTTATGCAAAACTTACGGGGAGGAGCCCAGCTCCATTTCTTCTAGGTGGGAGCACTACGTACGTGGGATGACCGTGCGGAAACCACGGGCTAAGAGGAACATTGCCAAGGGGGTTGGGATTATTGATGGTTGTCAACATCCTACGTTTTGATGAGCATTCTTGCCAAGGGGGTTGGAAGCATTTACTGTGCTCCCCATTTTCCAACTGGCGCCCACTCTCACCTAAACATGATGTGATCAATCTGTGTAACTGTAACTTTTTGTCTATGTAACCATGCTTGGTTAATCATAACGTTATAGTGGTTAATCATAACGTTATAATGTGCAAATTAATATACCTAACTAGAGTACGCAGCGCTTAATAAGATACTCAACATTAATCAAGCGTACACGGCTAGTTAAAAATCTTCACAAATATTGTTCAAAGCACAATGAAAACATATAAGAGTATGGTACAAGTCTCGTTAACAAAAAATGACAACTAATGTTTCAATCTCAGCACACATAACTCGTGAGATGCAAAGAGCTTAGGTGTGCCTCATGGCAATCTTTCCTTTAATTACGAAACACTTGGTGCATAAAGGGGTCTTATTCTAAAAATGAAGGACACTCCCATAAGTATAATTGGCCCAAAATGAACCTGGCATAATGGTAATGTCCATGACAAATCGCTACATAGCTGGGAGACAATTTGCTATAATAAATTCAGCATATACTTACCTCCTCAGAAGAACACATTAAATGGCTTATGAGATGACCAGTAAAGACAAACAATCAATCGCATATTTGATGTATCTCATACTCCAAATTGACAACTACTATACACGGTTGGAATTAAACTAGTGTAGTGTATATCTTAATACCCGGGGGGGTTGACCAACACCAACAAATGGGACCAGATAACTAGTTCAATGCACAGTTCATTACGGTAATAGACAGAGCAGTCACATGCAATTTTCGTAATTTAAGGTGGAAATATTGAGCTTATTCTCGCTCTTGCACCCCGACATGCGCACGCTTGCATTCCGAAAACATGGACTAGTCCCCTACTGTCATCCCTATCGCCGAACCCCTTGGCTGGGCCAATTACATCTCACTCACATCATCAGCCACTCCCATGATACTAACAAGCTGTCCTTTCACACCACCATTGGCCAAGTCATTTTGGTTAGCAACCTCTACCGAAAGGGGTCAATTCCTCCAACTCTGCTCTCAGACACAAACAGTGTTCTAAAGAGCCATGACCATAGAAAATGGAAAGGACATGACGTGAGCAACTGGGATTCTGATCAACACATTCGAAGAGATTGAGCAAGATTCACTAGCGGCACTCAACACGAGTTAGAATAGTAAAAGGGCTATCACCAGTGATCCCCTTTGGGCAGTTTAGACCATGTGATTTCGAGAGAAGCTAGCCATTATCATGGCTTGATTCATCACTCCACTCTATCCAGCTTACGCCTTTCATCGAACACCTGGCAGGCATGTATACTCACGTGGGTTTGGCAAGGGATTCTGAGATCACCTCCTTGAGATCAATCTCCCTCTCATCTCAACCTCGCAATTTCTCTATCCGGTAAGAGTTATTTCATTTTTTTTAGTTCTTTTCGTATTATACTCCGACATTCTTACCTTCGGTGTGCATCCTTCCAAAAGCGTCAATGAGCGATTACGAAATTTCCTCCGCAAAAACCCCTCCCAAATGTATATTGTGAACACCAAAAAACAAAATGCCTCACTAATCATCCATATACAAACCAAACATTGAAATCCAAGAAGAGAGAGCAGAAATTAAAATGATAGTAGCGGAAAGAACGACGAAAAAGTAAAAGAGCAATAGATGATCAAAACCTTGAGCAGCTGTGCAGACGATGGGAAATCGTTCTCGTTCTGTCACGGAAGGGTGGCTGCTTCTTTCGGAGGCGGCCAGAACCGGCGGCCTCACCGTTGTATGTTGGCTGGGGCTTCGGCTCCGTCTCGGTGCAGCTTCACGAGGAAATCTCGACAGATCTGGTAATGGCGTGAGAATGAAGTGAGGAGGAGCTGTTTGTTACCCATGGAAGGTAGAGGAGATATATGTTTGGAAAATTGCTGGGCGGAGGGACAGAAGTGGGTTTATTGTGGGGAAGGGTATTTTGGGAAAGAGGAAATTATGAGTTTTTGAGAAATCCATTTTTTCTCAAGTCACCCCACCTTTCAGGAATTTGAGGAATTGGCCCACTCTTTTCACAATTTCCACAAAAAAACTCATCAACCCCAAATATTTAATCACAAATCCCATGTTTTCCTAATTTTCTCATTTATTATTGAAATTGAACCCACTTGTTATAACTTATAAATTCTTGAAAAATGCTATACAGATAACATAGAGGATTTTTTATATTCACTATGTGACATGTAGCTAAATGTTATTTTTAATAGACAGCAAAAAGAGTGTTAATACAAGTTTTTTTTAGTCTCGTGATAAGAAAGAGAATAGTGGCCAGAGGTAGTGAGTAGTGTAAAGATGGAAATGACGATGTACCAAATCCAAGTCACTGCCTGGTTCCAGGTTGACCGAGGGGAAGAAATTTAGGACGGTTTCAGACTTGGGAACAGCAACACCGACCGACCAGGCATTGAAACTTTGATTCGTCCAGATCCAGCTGTTTTAAACCATTCAAGGACGAAAACAACTCCAATTTCAACCTTAACAAACAAACATTAATGATGGGCTGAGCACATCGTCTGGAGTGCAATTCTACATTTTAACCAAAAGAAATAGAGCAATTATGGGATGAGCACATTCTGATATACGTAGTCACCCACTCAACATTGCTTCTTTACCGGCAATAACATGGCAGTATCGTCGTTATTGCCACTTCTTCACTTGATAATTGCAAAGGAAGGAACTCTGGCCGGGTGAAAAAGCATAGAGTGGCGGGAATACTATTTTCTATTTACTTGAATTTTTTTTTCAAAACATTCCAATAAATAGAAAAAGAGAACGAGGAGAGAGGGGGGACGAGAGAGTGTCCATATAAGCCAAATGTTGTTTTAGCGACTAAAATATTTTTGTTGGCATTCGCAGATTAAAAGGACGTGTCCTTTCATTGCCCAAGCGCATTAATTAAGAACTAGTTTTGATCCGTAAGTTTCACACGGGGGGTAACAACTATCAAAGTACTTATTAAGAGATCTCGTATATATATATATATGTGTGTAGTAATAATAACAAGATTGATAATAATAATAATAATAAATGAATTAAAAATTTTCTTTTTACCTTTTATATAAGGTCTCCTTCCAATTTTTGTCATTAAAGATGAACTTGAGTAGTAATTGTTAGTTTTTATATTGAATTATAAAAATAGTCTCTCTAGCTAATAGCAATTATAGTGATAATATTAGCAATAATAAATCGTGTATTGAGATTTGTATTATTCAAGGTGAAAAGAGTAAAGATATATAATAAATGATTACAAATAAAACAAAAAACTTGTAATGACATAAAAGAAAGCAGATTTTGGTAGTTAATTAAAGAGAAAAATATTGAGAAAATTTGATTTCTTTAAACAATAAGAAATATTTAAGATTAAAAAGAATATATAGAGAATTACTTTTGGCAAAATTTTAGAATTATAAAATTACAAATATAAAAATAATTTTTTTGAGTAACACATATTGACATAGAGGAGAGAAAAGTATAAAATCTGTATAATTGGTTGAATTCTAAAAGGCAAGAAGGAATTCAAATCAAATTGAAGAAGACACGTTCGCACAAGTAACAGGAAATATTCAACGCTTCCAACCGGTCAAAGGCGCACCCTCAAGTCATGTGCACTTCTCACTTTTTCCAAGTGACTTCGTCACCAAGAAGCTCATCCTTGCGCGACTGCTCATCATGCTTTGACCATCGCACTTCTCCCGTCAGTGCACCTTGGCGCTTAGCGAAGGAAGTCGGCCTTGGCCTCCCCCTTGGGCTAGGCCTCGGCCTCGGCCTCCCCCTTGGGGTCTGCCTCAGCCTTCCTCTGGGGTTGGCCTTGGCCTCCCCCAATGGTTGGCCTTGGCCTTCCTCCAAAGGGTTGGCCTTTGGCTTCCATACTTAGCATCTTCACTACTCTTCAAGAGCTAGGACGTCGGACGTCACTCTTCGACCCCTATCGCCCGGAAGTCACTCCGCCACCCCCGTCGCTCGGAGGTCACTCCGCGACCCCCGTTGCCCGGACGTCACTCCGCGACCCCCGTCACCTGGAAGTCATTCCCCGACCCTCGTCACCCACACACACTCCGCCGCGCCCATGCGCCGCGCCACTGATACAGTCGCGCCCCCAGGCTCCCTATCAGGCTACAGTGCCCTCGGCACCATACGCACTCCGTCGTGCCTATGCGCTGTGCCATCTCCATGACATGTGCCCCAGGCACTATACACACTCCGCTGCTCCCATGCGCCGCGCCACAGATACAGTCGTGCCCCCAGGCTCCCTGTCACATTACAGTGCCCTCGATACCATACGCACTCCGTCGCGCCCATGCACTGCACCATCTCCATGACATGTGCCCCCAGGCTCCCTGTCACACAACAGTGCCCTCAGCACCATACACACTCCGCTGTGCCCATACGCCGCACCACTAACACAGACGTGCCCCCGGCACTCAACTCACTCTGTCGGGCCACAAACACAGTTGTGCCCCTGGCTCTCTGTTACACCACCGTGCTCCTTGCATCGGTACATCCTTTCACCACACCATGCGCACCTTGCCTTGGTCGTAAAACATGCTTCGACCGACTCTCCGAAGTGTGCAGCATACCGCGGGGATAGGCGACTCTTCCGGGACACTATCTCTGCCAGGGAGCTCTTCAACTCCCCTTCTGCTAGGTAGACGGCTCCTCCGGGATGCTACCTCGGCCAGTCGGGTAGACGGCTCCTTCGAGATGCTACCTTGACGCACTCCGAGTACTCCGGCACAAGGACTCATCGCAGGGATAGGCTACTCCTCTGGGACACTATCTCCGCAAGAGAGCTCTTCACTCCCCTTCGCTAAGTAGACAGCTCCTCCGGGATGCTACCTCAGCCAGTCGGGTAGACGGCTCCTTCGGGATACTACCTTGATGCGCTCCGAGTGCTCTGGCACAAGGACTCACCGGCGGGGATAGGCGACTCCTCTGGGACACTATATTTTCTAGGGAGCTTTTCAACTCCCCTTCTGCCAGGTAGACGACTCCTTCGGGATACTACCTCGGCCAGCCAGGTAGACGGCTCCTTCGGAATGGTACCCCCGGGTCACTCCAAGATGGGAGCTGGTCTTCGAAGGGCATCACGCCTAGTCCACCTGGCAGCTGGGCGTCGGGTTTTCCCCACCGCTGCCAGGCCTATGGGACTCTGCAAGGGCTTAGATTGGTTGCTAGATCAAAGGGGTTCTCTGGCCACACCGACGCTGTGGGAGCCAGCCTTTCCAGACAGACAAAGCAACGCTGTGCGGGGCAGGCCGGGTTAATATGCGATCCGGCAGTTCATGGAGCACCAGCACCCGTGGCCCCTGGTGATGTGTCACTCCCGGGGAGCGCCACGTGTCGATTAATGACATCATCATCTCAACCTCTATAAATAGAGGTCTTGAGAATTCATTTAAGAGAGGACTCTCACATTTTCACTTTCTCACTCTAGAATCTTAGAGAGAAACCTACAGGACCCTGACTCTGGACCTAAGCATCGGACTGTGACTGTCATCGTGTATTCATCCTATGCTATTGCCCTCGCAGCACTGCCACCCTGCAAGCTCTGTTTGGGAAGCCCTTGGTCTCTGCCCTTGTTCCACCCCTGTTGTGTCCCACATCAACATACTTGGCATCGGACTCGGACTGCATTCCTTGTGGCACCTCCACGTCGACATCGAACCCACTTTCCTTGGCATCATTTTGGCGACTCCGCTGGGGAGGTGAGCATCGCAGTGCCGTTCATCCCGTTCCCACACACCCAAGCAACCATGCATCAGCGACGCAGGACTACCAGCCAAAGCCTCAACCCAATTGTCCTAGAGGAGCATCACCTCGAGGACCAAGAGGAGACCAGTCACAACCAACTCCAGCCTCCCCCTACGATGGATGCACCCGATGTGGCCGCGATTGTCGACGCCACAATCCAACACCACAATCCAACACCTTACTCCTACCATCACCGACTTCCAAGACTCTCAATCTACTCTCATGGTTGTTATCTTAAAAATGCAAAAATCAATCCAAGTCTTGACTTCACAAACGTCGACTTATCAAGCCTTAGAGCTCCCCACCTTGTGTTCGTTGCTACCCCCTGTCATCCCAAGCTCTAGGGTTGGCCCATCCCCCTTAGATTCAACCTTCAGGGCCTGGGCTAGTTTTGGACACTGCTCAGGTCCCAGTGTTCAGACCACCGCTGCTTTGGTCCTCTAGGCCCTCGACAGTAGGACTCGTGGCACCTCAACTTGCGGTGACACGCCTTACCCTTGCTCGAAGCACTTCGGAGACTCACGACTCAATTGAGATGAAGCCTAACCCGAACATAACCAACCGAGACCTAAACACAAGTCATTCCCCCTGCTTACTCCAGTCGACCCTTCCTAACGACCTGCCTCCAGCCACTGACACTACCCATATGCAAACCATACACCAACAAGTTGATCCCCACCACCAACCTCTCTCTACCGTTGTCATCCCCTCAATGCCTCAGGTTGCCCCGTCTGGGGGCTCTGGTGCCTGGATCATCCCGACAGGGCACAAACCCTCACATGCTTCGTACGTCACCACGCATGACCTTGATGTTATCCTTTGCCGTCTCAAGCAGTCATCCTTACCACACTCCCCCTCTAAGCTGTCAGGCCATGCTCCCTACTCTGGCAGCCTCGCTACCAAGCCATATCCTGTCAAGTACAAGCAACCATCATTCACCCTGTCCAATGGCAAAGAAGGCAATGCCCGCGAGCACATCACCCATTTTGTTGGCTCTCTGGAGCACTACGGGGAGGACGACACTTTAAAGCTTCGTGAATTCCACAAGTCCCTGACTGGCCTCGCCTACTCTTGGTATCATCAGATTCCTGACGGTACTATCCACTTCTAGTCCAACTCTTTCTTAACAAGTTCCACTATGAGACGGAGCGTGTGACCATCATTGACATTTTCGGAATCTGCCAGAACCCCGGGGAAGACCTCAACACCTATGTCACACGATTTTATCCCAAGTGCTTGGAATGCACCGACTTCAGCAAGGATGAAACCTTTGTACCCATTTGCATCAAGAACATGAAGGACACCTACAGGGTCTACCTTGAAAACCTTTAACTTTGGTCTTGGGGACATCTCAAGGAAGCTGCACGACGCACATATGACTCGGTCGGTCCGTCAAAGACCCCAAAACCCCAACCTCGTATTGCCTTGGCCACGACGACGTAAGCAGCCAGTAACGACGATAATAGCCACAAGCGTCAGTTCCAAGGAAGGGATGGACGCCCTGACAAGAGAAGGCAGTCGATGCCTGCCCTGGAATACCCGTGCAACTTGAAGACTGTCAGAGCTCTCCTCGAGACATGGATCAATGATAATGCCATAACCCTGCCCAATGCCGACGCTGAACCTACTCCGGAAACTTAGCCCATCCCAACTACTGCCCCTATCATCGAAAAGTCAGTCACGGTCTCAAGTGGTGCAGGGGCCTCAAGTTTGTCTTCGCCGACAAAATTGCATCTGGAGAGCTCAAACTCTAAGCCCGAGACATTTGAACCAACCGCCCAAGCCCTAGCCTGCCTAGTGCATTTTCCATACTTGTATTATTTTTTTCTTCATTTTGCAAGCTTCCATGTACTCAACTCCCATGTACCAAGGCACGTTGCCTATCTTTTGTTATCAATAAAGTTGCATTTTCCAGACTTAGAACATTTTCAAGCTACAGGGCTCTTGCACAGGCCTACTGACACCACTCTTGATACCATCACCCACTCTCTTGGGGGCTTTGCCACTTCCCAACCCCCATCCGCCTCACATTGCAGTGACTTGGTATGTGGTGTGCGAGGTGGCTCAAGGCGCGCTACTGCAGTCGCATCATCACCCCTCGTCCTTTTTTTTGACACTTAGAAAATTTTTTATTTTTTCGTAGCCAGTCATCGATGATCACCCTCAGCGGCCTCCCTTGGCACCCTTGTCTGAGCTCAACATTTAGAAAAAAATTTTGTGACAATTTTTTTACCCCCATTCTCCATAGGTTCCGTCCAACACTCTTGGAAATTTTCTCAACACTTGGAAAATTTTCTCACCCCCCCTTCGTATTCCTCCCTCTCACCCTGCCTGCTCGTGGTCGGGTACTACCCTCTCACCCTCGTTCTACACTTAAAAAAATTTCACATAATTTTCATCTCCCCTCGCACCAACCCCCTCACTCTCCCTCTAACATTGTCCTCTCATCACTCCCACCATCCCACCATCCCACTCCACTCATTCTCATCTTGTACATTATGAAAAATGTCATTGGGGGTGCCTTCCTTGGGATGCAAAAAATTATTATATAATTAATTAATTTTGAAATTCAATTTAGATCTGGGCAGAACCCGCGCGCCCGAACCTGTCTGACCCGTGACCCGACCCGCGCGTCTTATCCTATTTCAATCCCTACCCCAGATCTGGGCAGAACCCGCATCCCTCCCCTAAACCCTAACCCTAATTTTTTTCCTCTCTTTTTCTCTTCTCCTTCTTCACGTCGCTTCCTCCTTGCACCGTCGCCGACCTTTCGGCCCTTCGACCTCGACCTCCTACTGCGCCACTCCCCGACCGGCGTCGCCCCCCTCACCGGCGACCACCTCCCCCATCTTTCCTCTCTCTCTTCTCCCCCGCCCACCAGCTGCGACACCCCGCCACCCCCGCCCCCTTTTCCCTTCCTTCTTCCCCCTCCTCTTTCCCTTCCCCTTACCCCTCGGCCTCGGCCACCCGCGGCACTTTACCGCCGCCGACCCCGACTCTCCAAGCTTCCTCTTTCTTCCTCCTTTCTCACCACCCTGCCCCCAAGCCCGAGGATGACCCTTCTTCCTTGCAACCTCTGGCCATCTCACTTCGGCCTTCGCCCTTCTCCCTACCCCGGCCATCAACCATTCGACCATCCCTTTTCTCGCTCTTTCCATCCACCCTTCGACCTCCTCATTCTTCCATGGCCGACCTCCACCCTTTGGCCATCCCCTTTCATCTATCATTCGGCCCACCCACACCAAAACCAAGGCCGAGTCAACACCGTTGGCCACAACCTTCGCTACCCCGGCCCATACCCTTGGCCTCCCCAAACCAAGGCCAGCATTTTAAAATTTTTTTTGCAACATTGACCGCATGGAATTGCCCGCACCCCGGCGCTCGTCGTGGACTGCCCCAACATCACAATGCCTGACCGCGCCCTTGTCTCTCCCCTCATGACGATGTCCACCTCCGCAACCCCTGTCGCCCTCTCCCCGGCACTCGTCGTGGACTGCCCCCAGCATCACGACTCCCGATCTCGCCCTTGTCGCACCCCTCATGATGATGTCCCCCGACATCAATGTACTGGTAGGTGGTACGCAAGGTAGTTCGAACAACTTACCCGGTCGCCCGGGTGCTGTCTCCGCGACCCCCGTCGCCCACACCCAGGGTGCCCGTCGTGGAATGCCCCAGCATCACGATGCCCGATTGAGCCCTGGTCACGCCCCTCACGATGATGTCCCCTGACATCAATGTACTTGGTAGGTGGTGCGCGAGGTAGCTAGAACCACTTACCCTGTCGCCGTCGCCCGAGCGCCACCTCTACGACCCCAGTCGCCCGCGCCCAGGTGCCGGTTGTGGACTGCCCCAGCATCACGACGCTCGATAGCACCCTTGTTGCGCCCTCATGACGATGTCCCCCGACATTAATGTACTTGTAGATGGTGCGCGAGGTAGCTCAAACCACTTACCCTGTCGCCCATCGTGGACTGCCCTGCCCCAGCATCACAATGCCCGATCGCACCCTTGTTGCACCCCTCATGACGATGTCCCCTGACACCAATGTACTTGGTAGGTGGTGCACGAGGTAGCTCGAACCACTTACCCTATCGCCATCGCCCAGGCACCACCTCTGCGACCCCCGTCGCCCCCGTTCGAGCGCCGTCTTCGCGACCCCTGTCGCCCGCGGCCTACCATCATGCCCTTGTGTCAACTCCTATCCATACTCAGGTTCCAGTAGATGGTGCACGAGGTGGCTCGAGCCACCTACTCTTCACCTTCATCATGCAATGACGACGTCAGCAACTCTCAAACCAACAAACATCAAGAATTCTTCTAAGTGCGAACTTGCAAATATGCGTGTGGTGCCCACTCGGGTTATCCCTCCGTTCATACCCCACGCAGGGGGCTTATGTTCCCAACCAATTCTGGTCACACCCAAAGGCCTACTGGGGGTCCCATTTTGCATGACACGCCCGCACAAGTAACATACAATATTCAACGCTTCAAACCGGTCAAAGGCGCACGCTCAAGTCATGTGCACTTCTCATTTTCTACATGACTTCGTCACCAAGAAGCTCATCCTTGTGTGACAGCTCATCATGCTCCGACCGTCGCACTTCGCCTGTCGGCGCACCTTTGAGCTTACCGAAGAAAGTCGGCCATAGCCTCCCCCTTGGGGTTGGCCTTGGCCTCCCCCTTGGGTTCGGCCATGGCCTTCCTCTGGGGGTTGGCCTTGGCCTCCCCCAATGGTTGGCCTTGGCCTTCCCCCAAAGGGTTGGCCTTTGGCTTCCATACTTAGCATCTTCACTACTCTTCAAGGGCTAGGACGTTGGACGTCACTCCTCGACCCCCGTCGCTCGAAAGTCACTCCGTGACCCCCGTCGCCCGTAGGTCACTCCGCAACCCCCGTTGCCCGAACATCACTCCGCGACCCCTGTCGCCCGGAAGTCACTCCGTGACCCCCGTTGCCAGAAAGTCACTCCATGACCCTCGTCGCCCATACACACTCCATCGCGCCCATGCATCGCGCCACTGATACAGTCGTGTCCCCAAGCTCCCTGTCACCCTAGAGTGCCCTCAACACCATACGCACTTCGTCATGCCCATGCGCTACGCCATCTCCACGACATGTGCCCCGGGCACCATACACACTCCGTCGCGCCCATGCGCCAGCGCTGCTGATACAGATGTGCCCCCAGGCTCCCTGTCACACTACAGTGCCCTCGGCACCATACGCACTCCGCTGTGCCCATGCGCCGCGCCGCACCACTAACACAGACGTGCCCCTGGCACCCTACTCACTCTGTCACGCCCATGCGCCACGCCACTAACACAGTCGTGCCCCCTGGATCTCTATCACACTACCATGCTTCTTACATCGGTCTATCCTTTCACCACACCATGCGCACCTTGCCTTGGTCGTGGAACATGCTTCGACCCACTCTTCGGAGTGTGCAGCATACCACGGGACGACTCTTCCGGGACACTATCTCTACCAATGAGCTCTTCAACTCCCCTTCCGCCAGGTAGACGGCTCCTCCACGATGCTACCTCAGCCAGACGGGTAGACGGATCCTTCGAGATGCTACCTTTGACGCGCTCCGAGTGCTCCGGCACAAGGACTCACCGCGGGGATAGGTGACTCCTCCGGGACACTTTCAACTCCCCTTCCACCAGGTAGACGGCTCCTCCGGGATGCTACCTCGGCCAGTCGGGTAGACGGCTCCTTCGGGATGCTACCTTGACGCGCTCTGAGTGCTCTGGCACAAGGACTCACCCACTTTCCGTGGCATCAAAGCTCCTGGGTCGTAACGCAGGGGCAGAGCCCAAGTATGACGAGAGCGGCCATGGCACCCCCCCCCCCCCCCACCAAAGTTTGAGAATTTTTTTTAGTTGTTTTAAATAATATATAGTTATGTTTAAAATATTTACTAAAATGCCACCATTTTAATTATTAAATGTATTAGATTTCATTTTGTAATGTTTTACTTATTGTGCCCCCAGCCATCGTAGTCTTTATCTTTCATGTTTCCTTATCCATCTTCATTCTTCCAAATTCTAAATCTCTAGATTTTAAAGTAAACACTAATATATCAAGGTTTGTTCTTTTTTTTTCTTTTTTGATTTAAATTCTTATAGTATGTTAACTTATATGTAACTATTGTCATCATACAATTGATATCGCACTAATAATATATATATACAATAAGAATAAAGTTTCTTTCTTGCAAGATTAGTAGTTTGTTGTTCACTAACTTTACAAGTTAAATAAATCACTATAAATAGTTAAATTATATTATTAGTCAAATTGAGCGATCTATTTTGCATTTAACGTATTCAATCGTGACGCGAATTCTTTATGTTAGTCGTTAATTTTTTTTTAATGACATTTTGGTCCCCCCGGTTGAACTTCCTGGATCCGCCCCTGTCGTAATGGCCAGTGCGTGATATTCTCCTTCTGTGCTAGAACGAGTTGTGAGGGTTTGTTTCTTACTTCTCGAAGAAATAAGAGAGGTACCAAGAGAAAGGCAAAAATTAGTAATAGAGCGTTGATCGGTTGGATCCCAGCCCAATCAGCGTCAAAATATGCATATAGCTCAAGAGACACATGATCTAAGAAATGTAAGTCACGAAATAGGGTACCCATGATGTATCGAAGAATGTAAAGGACGGCGGAAAAATGAGTTGTACGTGGAGCAAAGAGAAATTGACTGACCAAGTGCATAACATATTCAATATCTGGGCGAGTAACGGTCAAGTACACAAGACTGCCACCAAAAGGAGTAGAAGCGGTTTTGCTATCAGTTAAACCAGCACGAGAAAGGACATCAGAAGCCTATTTAGCTTAAGAAAGATAGTTTCCATCAAAAGCAGTGGAAATTTCAAGTACAAGAAAGTAACTGCGTGTATCAAGATCTTTCATCTCAAAGTGGTGATTAAGATCTTGCTTGTGATTTACAAGAGCACTATCTGTGATAATCATGTCATCCACATTGAGGAGCACAAGTATGATACTCTGAGCAATTTTTCGGATAAAGAATGCAGAATCATATGCGCTAGATGCAAAACCAAACTGCTGCAAAGTGGAACTAAACTTGGCAAACGAGGCACGGCCAGTGTTGTCACAATTTCAACTTGTGCCAAAATTGATGTTGTCACTATTGCCATTTGTGACAATTATTTTTGTTGTCACTGAAACATTCATCCACAACTTCTTGTTGTCACCATTTTTATTTTTTTTCTGTTGTCACTATACACTTTAGTAACGAGCTTATATTGATGTAGTGACAACCACATGCATTTCTCTTTCAGTAAAGGTGACAATTGTAAGTTGTCGCATGTTGTCAAATTCTATTCCCTGAACATATATATTACTCTTTTACAAAAATAACGAAAAAAAAACTTCTAATATGAGAGAATTAAATTCAAAACCATCCATTATAAAGACATCATACAAGAGTTTTCTTAATATCAAATAAACTAAAAGCGTTGCAATTTACAGAATTACTAAGTATAATAACTCTAGGATAATGGTGTTGTTGCGTCTTCGTCTTCAATACCTCGTACTCAAACCCAACCATAGTTTTTCACTCCACAAAAAAATAAAATAAAATAACATGATCATCTTCAATAGTTTCACTAAGGCCAAGCACCCATATGTTGTCAGTTTGTATTAGTTAAATGCTACGGTATGCATTTTTGCTGTGGCAAGGTTATGCCAAATTTCTTACTTTCCTTGTTTGCTAGTATCTTGTCTCCAGTCAGTTGATGAGGCTTTGCCTGGTATGCATTACTGACAAAATATAATTCATCTTAGCAGCAGTTAATCGTTGACAGTATCACATACTGATATATGTTAAATCTTGAGAAATGTTCTCTCATGTGCTATGCTACTGTATCAAACCCTCAAAACCCCTCAATATGCCATGCCACTAAAGTTTCTTTGCAATTTCCTGCTGAAGGCAGATATAAACAACAGCAGTCAAAGAGAATAACAAGCAATAGTGGATTTTCTTTATCTCTAGCTACGATGAACCATAATCATTTTTCTGTTCTTTGTTCTATCTTAGAGCATGTCAGTTGGGTTTTTGTTTTTTTTTCCTCTCTCTCTCTCCTCTCTGTGCACTCTGTCTGTGGATTCCACCGTTCTAATCTTGCAATGAAACCAATTCCCACGTTGTGAAGGGAGGCCAAATTCTACTGTGCTTTCTACTTCCTTCCCCTCTATCTCTCTTCTGTAGAATGGAATTGGCACAATTGGGGGTTCCGATTAGACCATTGGTGAACTATTTATGCTAGGGATTTGAAGGTAGGGGTTGGGGTTGTGGGGATTTGGGTTAAGAGATGCCGTCGGTTGCAGCGCACAGCCATTGTCACCAGTGGCGGCGCACGTAAAGGTGGCAACAGTAACCCAAAACCTATTTACCCGTCCAAATTCGCCCGTTTAAAATTCATCCAAACCCACCCATTAAATAATGAACAAACTTTGGCTCTTATCCGGGTTGTAGGAATCTTTCTCCAACCCCATATATAATGACAATTAACAGTCGCTAAATATTTTTAATGGCTTTTCTCCTAACACTATCAGCGACAATCATTAGCATCACTTTTTTAGCGTCACTAAACAAAAGCCACTAAAAATTTTAGAGATGAATGATTGTCACTATATAAGGGGTACGAGAAAGATTCTTCCAACCCGGGTAACAGCAAATTTTTTCAATTAAATAATTGGGTCTAAATGGGTCAGCAATTACTGAACCCAATAACTCATCAGTTTAAATGGGTTTTAATTGGGTGCCCATCAATCCATTAGTGCTTTGAAGCTTATAATTCAAAACCGGGATATCAAATCAGTCCGTTGTCGGAGCCCTCAAATTGATTTGAAGGGGTCGACGGACATGTAAAAGAATCTTATAAAATGCTGAACCCCCCAAAATCAATTGAAACAGTCGACGTACAAGAAGAAAAATGATTTGAACTTTGTCTGTTACCGGAGCCACCAAATCAATTTGGATGGTCAACAAACAAAGCTCATGTCTAGATGCCAGAGCCCCAAAATTAATGTGAAAGGGTCTTCTAGACATGTAAAAGAATCTTGTATGTTGTCGAAGCCCTTAAATTGATTTGAAAGGGTCGACATACAAGAAGAAAATGATTTTGACCATTAACAGAGCCCCCAAATCGATTTGAAAGGGATGACGGACAAAATACCAAAGAAAACTTTGTCTGCTATTGGAGCCACCAAATAGATTTGGATGGTTAACAAACATAAATCATCTATAATATTGAAGCCCCCAAATCAATTTGTAAGAGTCGACATACGTGACAAAATAATGATTTTGACCGTTACCGAATCCCCCAAATCGATTTGAAAGGGTCACAGACAAAATAAAAGAAAAACTTTGAACGTTACCAGAGCTACCAAATCGATTTGAATGATCGATGAACAAAGTAAAAGTTTGAATAACAGGTGAAGCCAACAATGCTCTAAAGTCAATGGATTTTCGGCATGAAGAAAGTCAATTCACTTGACATAAAGATGTTGTTGCGATCGACAACAACTACAGAATCTTGTATTGGTCTCACACTGTACAAGGATTGATGAACAGAATACTGGGTTTTGGAGAAATCTAGGTTGTGAAACAACCCATAAATGAGACATCAGACATACGCAGATGGGCACCCAATCATACTGTATAAAAAATGCCTTTGGGCGAATGGACATGTGAAATGCGCAAGCAAGCAAACTCTCAGAATTATACTTCCCGCTGGATCTTTATTCGGCCAGTCACCATTATCAGTATCATGCTGGCAAATTTGTTCATGAGCTCTTTGCTTTCCATCCAGCTTTTTTGTCATAGTATTTTTGCTTCATCTATGAGACTGATAAAGCTGCTCCTCAGAGATATGATGACTGGGAAAGTCGAGAGTGGGTGAGATGAATTTCAATACCTAAGAAACACTTAGGAAAGGCGAGATGTCTAATACTCCCTTCGCCCAATACTTGATCATGTTTGACTTGCACACTTATTTAAGATATAAATCATATTTTATGAGTTTTTCATTTGATCCCGAGAGAAAGAGAGAGAAAGTGGACCAGGAGAGAGAAGCGGTTTGGTGGAGGATTAAATGTGGAGAGAGACAAAATAAAATAAAATAAAATATGTGTAAAAAGGATAAACATGAAAAAAAAACTTACAAAATCTTTCTTAGTCTCGAAAGCGATCAATTTTTTGGACAACCAACAGAGGAAATATGATCAATTCTTTTGGAACGGAGGGAGGATCAAACTTGTCACAATGAAAGGATAAGAGACTAGTGATGAGTGGTGGAGCATTACCAATTAAGATACTGACATCGACATATATAGATGAGGAGATAGAGAGTGAGATTAGGAAATGAGTGATTAAAAGACTTGGATCGGTTTGGCTGGAATAAGATCCAAAAAGATAGAGAAAGGTTGAAAGGGATGAAATCATGCACGTGGGGTCCTATTTTAGGCCGTACAATGATTTTTCCTCTTCGCACAGCCAACTGTGAAGATATGAAGATCCAGGCATGCATTTTTACTCATTTTTGTGGAAATAATCTTTGTATATATATTTAAGTATTCATTTAAAATTTCATATCATTTCAAGCTGTATGTCTTAGAAAATGGGCATTATGACTCCTCACACACAAGAACGTCTGCTACCGTCCCTTTAGATTTTCCTCCCATGGTACCATATGGGGGTCCTGAAGCCTTGTGCCGACGCTCATACCAAGAGTCCCTTGCTTTATACGAGAAATAAGAGGTTCAAGAAACCAAGAGGTTGGCTCATATAAACATCTTCATAGAGGACCCCATGAAGGAAAGCTTTAGAGACATCTAATTGATACAATAGCCAATGATTAGAGAGAGCCCATGAAAGGATGACCTATACGGCTATTAGTTTGTAATGACGTGGGTTGTGGAGGAACTAGAGGCCAATTTTTGTTCTTGAGCAGAGCATTGAGCTCATTATGCATAGTTGCACGTAAATAGGAGACTGGTTTGCTTGGGCAAAACAAATTTGTTCATCTTCAATATATGGTCTTAAGGTAAGAAAGGCTTGGGGTAAAGTGTGTTCAGAAGTGAGGCGAGTAAATTTGTTAGAGGAAGGTTTAGGATTATGGAGGAGTTGCATGAGGTGGGTACAAAGGGGTAAGGCGTTTGATGTAACCATTGATGTAGAATTTTGTGGTGTGGCATGGTATGGTGGTTGAAGAATAAGTTGATTAAGTGGCATGCAATTGACGGGGCAGATATAGGCGGTAGAGGGTGATAATGAGAATGGAGTATACACAGAAGAGAGCTTACAACAGAAGAAAATTAGTTTGTCTAAGTATGATGGTGGCAAAGTGGTAGAGTTTGGGGAGAGTGGTGATGGTGATAGTGGAAGTAGAGCTAGGGGGAGCCCAAGCATGACCCAAGGGGGCATGGCACCCCCCACAACACTTTCATCCTTCGAGGTTTTTCACCTGCAGCTAAGAGAGAGCCAATATTTCCTACTACTGTCATGAAAGCCATGTTGGCAGAAAAGCCTGTGTGACCCCCCAAAGTTTGAGAAATTTTTTTTAGTTGTTTTAAATAATAGGTAGTTATGTTTAAAATATTTACTAAAATGTCACCATTTTAATTATTCAATGTATTAGATTTCATTTTGTAATGTTTTTTTACTTTTTGTGCCACAAATCGTCGTAGTCTTTATCTTTTTCGTTCCATTGTCTATCTTCATTCTTTCAAATTCATCTTCAGATTTTAAAGCAAACACTAATATATCAAGGTTAGTTCTTTTTTTTTCTTTTTTAATTTAAATTTTTATAATATATTAGCTTATATGTGACTATTGTCATCATACAATTGATAATCGCACTAATAATATATATATACAATAAGAGTAAAATTTCTATAATGTAAGATTAGTAGTTTGTTGTTAACTAACTTTACAAGTTAAATAAATCACTATAAATAGTTAAATTATATGATTATTAGTCAAATTGAGCAATCTATTTTGCATTTAACGTATTCAATCGTGATGCGAATTCCTGATGTTAGCCGTTAATTTTTTTTATGACATTTTGGTCCCCCCCCCCCCCGGTTACACTTCCTGGATCCGCCCCTGAGTAGAGCTACACAATGCCATTGGAAAAAGAAAAAAAAAGAAGAAAAGAAAACTATGGAACCTTAAAGTTGTGATACCATGTCAAGGAAGCAAAGATTTGGTTTCTAGACCTCATAACAGATTTGTAGAGAATATACAAAGAATGTGTAAATTCAAAATGTGCTTCTCTATCACCCAAATCTTCACATAAGGATACAAGACGGTTGTTGCTGCATTTGTAGGGTTGACTGCAGAAGTTGAGGGTCATTTTGGCTAAAGTCGCTCTGGCGTGGCCATGATTTGTTCTTTAGTCAAATATGATGAATCTATGATGGAGATGGACTGGGTGGTGATGGTGGCGAAGTGGCAGTAGCGGTGGTGGTTGTGGCGATGGGATTGGAGAGAGAAGCATGTGGTTATGATGGTTGTAGTCATAGCTCTAGGATTGAGGTGGGCTAGTAGTTGTGGCAGTGGCGGCAATTGGGTTAGAAAGAGATATAGCAAAAGGGAGAGAAATAAATGACTTCTTTTTTTTTTCCTCTCAGAAAATTAGTTTGATTTGTTGGCATTCATGTTATCTATATGAACTAACTTTTGGACCAAGAAAATTCGGGAATCAATGTTGAATTTTTAATTTTAACATTTGAGCTTCCCAAGTGTCACTAAAGTGATAATATAGCGACACTGAAGAGACCTTTAGAAACAATTGTTGGTTTAAAAGGTATAATGACTAAAATTGGAGTTCAGATATCAATATTCTAAAATTAAGGGAAAGCAACGAGAGAGAGAGAGAGAGAGAGAGAGAGAGATGATCTTTTATCCACTAAATTCAAGCACCACTCTCAAACACTTTGCAAATTTTAATCAAATATCACACGACTTGTTTTGACTTAAACATTCTTGAAAATGTTATAGAGAGGCTTGTATCGTGTTCTTTGATGAAGTTGATGCCATTGGCGGTGCACGCTTCAACGATGGCGTTGGTGGAGATAATGAAGTTCAACGCACAATGCTTGAAATTGTGAATCAGCTTGATGGATTCGATGCTCGAGGGAATATTAAAGTTCTAATGGCAACAAATAGGTATGCCATGTGATCTATGCCTTGCTATTTGAGCTAGGGTGTCAATTGAGAAATACTTGGAGGTATGAATTTTATTCACTTTTGCAAAGCTATTTCCAGCTCTTTGATTTTTTCCACTAATTCGCCCGATGTTTGAGAGTTTGATTATTAACGTAATCACCTTGGCATATTTTTTAATTTCCTCCAAGTGGTGTAGACCTGTTCATTTTCATTTCCTTCCTTTTTTTTTCCCGTCGTGCTGGCATATATTCTGAAAATTGATCTACAATTTTTCTAGCCCAATCAGTGGTGCCCAATTTTAACATATATAGTTTTAGAAAACTGACTGATTTCTTCCTTTTTTGCCGTTTCTTGTCCCTTTTCTAGGCCAGACACTCTGGACCCCGCGCTGCTTCGTCCCGGACGGTTGGATCGTAAAGTTGAGTTTGGGCTACCAGATCTCGAGAGTAGGACTCAAATATTTAAGATCCATACTCGGACGATGAACTGTGAAAGAGACATTCGATTTGAACTTCTTGCTCGCCTCTGTCCCAACTCTACTGGTATATCTCGAATGTTTCTATGCTCATCCATTAGCATACATTCTTAGTGAACAAATAGTACTCTGTCCAAGTTAGATAGGCCATTTTTATGAAGAATTGGATACTGATCAAACTTATTTTGGCTGGGGAAGCAAAATGATTGTACTTACATAAGTAGTAACATTCATGTATGGCTCTCCTTACCCATCCTACCAAAGCCTTTGCATGCCCAATTTCTGCTATCAACCCACATGTGCACGCAAGCGGACTTGCTTAAGAAAGAAAAGGAAACGCTATGGTTGTGATTTGTGTCTTCTCAGTATTGGTCTCTGGTAAGTTGTCTTCTCAACATTGGTCCTTTTCATTTTAGGAGCTGACATAAGGAGTGTGTGCACGGAGGCCGGAATGTATGCCATTAGAGCAAGAAGGAAGACGGTCACAGAGAAGGACTTTCTCGATGCAGTCAACAAAGTCATCAAGGGGTATCAGAAGTTCAGCGCAACTCCCAAGTATATGGTGTACAATTGATGGAGCCTCGCTTGGGTATTCATTTGTAATCTGGAAGATTTACCAAAAACAACTGTAATTTGCAATCATTTATTTCTCTCACAGTACAAAGTTCAACCATTTATTGTGTTTGTGGTATTCACATTGAAACTATTTTAATATTGGTTTGTTTTCTTTCTTACGATGGTCTTTTGTTGTTTTAAATGCCCTCGCACAATGAGCCATATGTCATCCTAGTGAGATTAAAAAGTCAAGTCTTTTTATACAAAATTATTACGTGTGTGTATGTGTGTCTCTCTATATCCATCGTCAAAGTAACATTTGTACGTTTGGTTTGATTTTGTGCATTTCTTTCACCGACAATTCCCCAAATCGGATTTTCTTTTGTTAAATTAGATCCTTTATTTGGCAGTCTCCCTTCCGGTTAGTTCTATTTGGAAGACCTAACGAAGTAACTCCAAGAAACAACGAAGACAACTAACTGACTGAAACTTTTTTATGTATAAATAAATAAATGGTACCAAACTTCAACTCCAAGGAGAGAATACTTGAGCAACAGGTGAGAGAATCGACTCGACTATTCATTCCATGGCCAATCCACCCAAAAAGAAAAACTCCACAGATGCACGCTGCTCGTTTCCAACTGTTCTCTTGCTCACGTTTGCTCGCCGCACAAGCCTAACCAAAGCTTCAACTACTTCTGTCGAAATTCTGACTCGGTCTGCATATGAATTACAGCAGCAGAAAATGGAACAGACATTCTTCATTTTGAATGTCACAGAACCCGAATTTTCATTGTAGCCAAACAAAATGTTACATGGACTGGACACAGAGAGCAATTACATGAGCAAACCGAGAGAGAGAGAGAGAGAGAGAGAGAGAGATTTGATGGGATAAAGTCCTTCAAGTACTGCTGCATCAGCCGTCTTAGCCAGAGCATCACTGCCATAGAGCTGAGGTGTGAACCAAAGATTGCTCAGATCTTGGCCTTGAGTTGTGTTGGAAATTAGTGGCATTATAATTGCAGAAGAAAAGTGATGTATCTGAATCTCTTTGATATTCGCCATGACATAATTGACAGTTCAACACCCCTTTACCTGTCTGTCACATGGTTTCCGTCCGCTGAGAAGTTCCAACATGACCATGCCAAAACTATAGACACCTCTATTCATGGTATATATTGACCAGACATAGTAACCTCAGCCTCAGGTGCACTGTATTCAGATCCAGCATTGTGCAGGTCGAGTGCCTGCAGAAGTTCAGAATTATGTAAGAATTCTTAAAATTGATTGATACCACCCAAATTTGCCGCTCAATCCATAAGACAGTTGGATTCCCTTTGTCAAAATCCCTTGGCCCATAATGGCTGCAAAACATCTTAGTAAAGCATATTTGGAAGCCGCATCATTCATTATCTACGCAATTTGCTCCGTAGAAAATTGCTTTTAAATAAAAAAATGTGACCCCTCTCCTGAACACCTCAGGCCTTAGATTATTAATGGAGTCTATTCTTGGTATGACCTCATTACTTGTTCAATGATAATGGAACAGAAAAGTGCCACCTTGACCCTCTAGAAAGAAGGTCTTTCGACTTCCATTCTAGAATTGATGTGATCTTCTTTCAGGAATTGCAATCTGTCATCACTCTGTAGGATAGAAAGAGCAAGAGTACGAGTAAAGTCGCCAATTCCTTGTCATTGCTTTGGAACTTGTTGGGGGTAAGAATACGCTATGGAACCTAAGCCTGGGACGATGATCTGCAAGATAGAAATGAGTGACCGCCGGGTGGAATTCCCGACAAAGGACTCTCCAATACTTATGTCATAGAGTAGCTACATGATAGAACTTTTAAAAAGTAAGAAAAAAACTTTGCGTCTGTGTGCGTAGTGATTTACGTATCTGAGGGTAGTCCGTTTTATATGGATGTATATAAAAGACCCTTATTAGGATTAGGATCCTGATGACTTGGCCTTGGGCCAAATCTGTTAGGATCGTGTTAGTAACCTTGAGGATCACATTAAGATCTTTGAGGATTTTTCTAGAATCATAATTCTCAATAAGGTAATTTGACCAGCTTGACAAGGAATGCCGGGTGTCCCCCGATTATTAGGAGTTTATTTTTGAGTTATATCATAAGCGCCCCATTTTCTTAGCCAAAACATTTGGTTGAGGAAGTGTATACCCGGTGTCTTGAGACACGCATCAGATCTGTGAGAGATTTTTCATCCGCTTGTAGGGATAAATAATATTTCTCTACTTCACTGTGCTCGGACTCAAGCTCTTAAGATCTCAAGTCATGTAATTTCACCCAAGCAGGCTGTTCAAACTTTAGCTCTTGAGAGCTAGGTCTTAGAATTTCACCCAAGTAGACCTGTTCAGACGCATCTTTGTTAGACGAACCATAGGATCTTGTGTTCTTTAAAGGCAGTGCCCCATGGTAAGTTTGTTTAAGTGTTTGAATGTCCTCTTGATGGGTTTCACTTGACAATGTACTTTTCACCTCTCCGTTCTGTTAGAGGGTGTTTGTTGCAAGTGTGTGTTATTTAGCTTGGGTTAACCACATCATGCTTGCGTATTACTTTGATGCTAACTCTTATCATCAGCTAAGAGCTGGCAAAGAAGCCATGCACTCACGCTTAGTTGGGTTTTGAATTGACAAAGAGTGGTGGGGTGATGAAGTTCGACAGAGTGATTTGCCCTTTCACGGGTTAGAGCTGTAGCTAAACAGTTCGTATAGAACTTGAGGTCTATCCTGTCACCCTTGGGGGTGTTCATCCCTTGATGGACCACGCTTGGGGGCTAGTGCTCTAGTAAGTGCCCTTGAAGGCTGATGGAGCACAAAGCTCATGTAAATGACCTTGGGGGTTTGATGGAACTTAGAGTTCATGTAATCTCCCTTGAGGGCCAACGGAGCACAAAGCTCATGTAAATGTCCTTAAGGCTTTTGATGGAACTTAAAGTTCTCGTACGTGCCCTTGAGGGCTAATCGAACACAAAACTCAAGTAAATATCCTTGAGAGTTTGTTGGAACATGAATTTCTCATAAGCGGCCTTAAGGGCTAATATATATGAGTGCATGTCCAGCTGCTTTCAAAGTAATCATTACTTCTTGCCATGATGCTAAATGAGAAAGTGCGAGGCATTGAGCCAGCAATATGGCCTCTGTCATGAAGGCCCCAGTCTGTAAGGGCACAAGCCCGTAAGATTAATGATGTCCAAAGATATAAAGCCCCCCTGTCTGCGAAAGCATGAGTATATAGATGGCTTTTTCAGCTTCTATGTAAGGTCTGGTCGCAAGAAGACCTTTATCAGCAATAGAAATGTAAAAGACCATAATCAGTCTGCTCAGCTGGACAAGCATACATAGCTAGAGAACGCAGAGTTCGTTTGAGCAGGATGTCACTGGGTGGTCAATAAAGATTTTTGCCGCATTTTTTCGATATACTCTACGGCAACTAGATTTGATTTGTTGGTGGCATGAGCATGAGCTTGCAGTTATACAAGACATAATATAGATGCTAACAGGCTGGCGATATGCTCTGATTCACTATATGCATTGGGAGCGTGCGTCCCTCCATTACCGAAGGATTATTTCATCAACATGCAATGCTGTGAATATGTCACAGATAGAGGCCACTATATGACTACAAGACAATATATAATGTTGAGTCGACAGGATGTTGTTGCATAAATCCTAAGCATGACTTGAAGTCGTAGGGTGTTATGGTCTGATCCCTTGCTTATGAAGTGATTTTCACGTCAATGTTGATGCTCGCGGACGCAGTTTAGGCTTGTCTTACCACCTTTGGGATGTTCATACAATGTGGCCCCGTTTGGGCTCTATCGATTAAATGATTGGGTGTACTGCACTGTGTAATGCAGCTGAGCTTAAAGTTGTAGCAGTCGAAAGCCCCAACGTATGACGTGCTTACACCAATCGACGCAACTGGATAATGTTAGACCTAAATAAATGGGTCTCATAATAATTACGCAGGAGAAGCACCCTTTGGGAGGCTTACTAGCACCTAAATTCGTAATTGCTTAATTATTTTAGCGACAAATATGTGATAAAAATATACGCCATTTTTAAAGAGTGTGCGACATATGATAAACAAGGGAGACTATGTGGTCTTAAATCTAAATAGGCCTTTTTGATAGGTTAAAAGCTTAATGCTTTAAAAAGTGTGCGATCTAAGTTGAATAAATAAGACTCTGTAGGTCTAAAGGATAAATATGTATTTTTCACAGGTTAAAATCTTATTGCCTTTAAGAAATGTAGCATACGTCGAATAAAGAAGACCTTGTGAGGCATGGGGAATTTTAAAAAGGAAGATTGAACCTCTCTTTTTTGTGTCTGACCCTTGACAGAAGAACAACCAAGGCCTGGAGAGGCGGTGGCGTAGTGTAAGGCACCGGCTCGATGGTGAGGCACATCTGGTAGCCGGTACCGATGAGACAGTGACTTGACGACTGCGCTGATTGGCACTACCATTGGTCAGGGCGAAGATGAGATCGATGGCGTCGCGATGGTGCGCATCTCGATGACGTGGGTCTGGAGGTGGCACTACTGTGCGTCTTTCTCTCTTTTTTAAGTCCGTGCTTGGTAGTTTTGCTGCTACGGCAGGTTGTCATTGTCACCGGTAGCTCTGTCTGTTCAGGACTATGGTGGCCGGAGGAGTTTGCGTCGATCATGACTGTTGATGGAGTAAGGCAGCGATGATGCTATGATGATTGGCTTCAACGGGGCTTCTCGTGATGGCAAGAGCCCTCAGGTTGACATTATTTATTAATCATTGGTATCTGTTCATTATAGGCGGTGGGATTATTGTTAGATAGAAAGACACTTCCATTAGTCGTGACGGCGATCAGTGTCGTCTTCATGTGAAAGGAAAGAGATCACGTATGGGTTCAATTGCTAGTGAATAGTTGAGGATGGTGGTGGATGTTGCTTGTTGTGAAGCCAGATGGCATGGCCTTGGGGACTTGAACTGAACGACTTCACGATGGTTGTGTGGGCATAGGGCTGCTCGTGTAAGATCTACGGATGGCAGTATCTCGCGCCGCTACTATTTAGGGCTTTGACCCATGGGCGCGACGGCGGCACTGTGGTTCCTTATTGCATTCTTCTATGGTAATGGCAGCCCTGTGATGGCTGTGTTATCATGAAAGTTTGCTCTTGGCGGCACTACGGATGGCAATAGCGGAGGCAGTCCCTTTGGTGGTGCCTGTAGAGGCTGCTTTCATGCGGCAGTCTGCGGTGGGGTTTAGACAGCCTTGTAATTTTCCTTCGGTGCTTTTTTTGGTTATTGGATTGTTGACTTGCAACGATGGGGGCAGACGGTGGCTTGGTTACCGGCGGCAGCTTGATGGATATGACTATTCAATTCTCTTGATGTTAATCGGCTAGGCTAGCGGGTCTCACAGATAGTGCCAATATGTTGCTGCTAAAAAATATACTTTGGAACCCTAGCCAAAAATGATGACATGGAAGACAAGAAACAATTGACCGCCGAGTGGGGTTCCCGCATAGAACTCTTCGATACTTAACTCAGAGCGCAGTTAAAAAGTAAAACTCTGAAAAGCAAGATCACACTGTGCGTCTCTATGTGTGTAGTTGTTTGTGTACTTGTGGGCGGGCCCTATATAGATGTAAGTAGAAGACCCTTAGTAGGACTAGGAGCCTAACGACTTTGCCTTGGGCGACATCTGTTGGGATCGCGTTAGGATCCTTGAGAATCACATCAAGAACTTTCAAAATTCTTCTAAAATCATTATTCTCAATAAAATAATTTAAACCTAGTTTGAGGAGTCCCCAATTATTTGGAGTTTATTTTTTAGTTATATCAAAAATAAAAAAAACCAGACTAATGAGATGTTTTGCCAAATTCTAACCTTACACCAATAAAAAAGATGAGGGTTGCCTACCATGTATGAGAAATTTTAAAAAAATAAATTACTTTTGGGTTCATGCAATTTTATGTGTTTTGATGCACTCTTCTTTTATGTTGACTTTTTAATCACGTTATAGAAAATCTTAAGTGGTTCATACCTCTGAAACTGTTGAATCGAGAGAGCCGATGGAACCGGATGTCAAACAATTGCAGTTGTTAATTATTTACTGTGAAGTATATAATAGCCTCACATTAATCACATCTTCACTGACAAAAGATTATAATTCAAAGTATTTTTTTAACTATTGTTAATATTCATATTGATAATATTATACCGTCAAAATGTATTTAGCGACAACTTAGTATTACAGCAGAAATGAGCATTTTCTAAAAGACGCAGCTAACGAGCTAGGCCTATTTGTCCGGATTTGGTGAACCAAAAGGGTAAACCCGTCGGACATCAAAGATTAGATAGTTAAAGGGCTAAAGCGTAATTTGCCCCAAAAATATTCAGGTTATAAATTCACGTCGTTTCTTGTCAAACTTTCATGAGTAACGGAGCATAAAGCTCATGTAAATTCCCTTAGGGGTTTTGATGGAACTTATAGTTCTCGTACATGCCCTTAAGCGCTAATGGAGCACAAAGCTCATGTAAATACCCTTGAGAGTTTGATGAACATGAATTTCTCATAAGCGGCCTTAGTCCATGTTCAGCTACATTCAAAGTAATAAATACTCCGTCTCATGACGCTAAATAAGAAGGTGCGAAACATTGAGCCAGTAATATGGCCTCTGTTATGAAGCCCCCTATCTGTAAGGGCATAAGGCATTAAGCTCGTAAGATAACTGATGTCCTAAGATATAAAGCCCCCTATCTGAGAAAGCATGAGTATATAGATGGCTTTTTCAACTTCTATGTAAGGTCTGGTCGCAAGAAGACATGTATCAGCAATAGAAATGTAAAAGACCATAATCAGTCTGCTCTGCTGGACAAGCATACATAATTAGAGGATGCGGAGTTCATCTGAGTGGGATGTCACTGGGTGGTCAATAAAGATTTTTGTCGCATTTTTTGGATATACTCTGCGGCAGCTAGATTTGATTTGCTGGTGGCATGAGCATGAGCTTGCAGTTAGCAGAGGTTGACGATGTGCTCTGATTCATTAGATGCATTGGGAGCGTGCGCCCCTCCATTACCGTAGGATTATTTCATCAACATGCAGTGTTGTGAATATGTCACAGATAGAGGCCGCTATATGCCTACGAGACAATATATAATGTTGAGTCGACAGGATGCTGTTACAGAAACCCAAAGCATGACTTAAAGTCGCAGAGTGCTATGATTTGATCCCTTGTTTATGAAGTGATTTTCAAGTCAATGTTGATGCTCGTGGACGCAGTTTAGGCTTGTCTTACCACCCTTGGGGTGTTCACACATTTTGTCCCCATTAGGGCTCTATTGATTAAATGATAGGGTGTGTTGCACTGTGTAATGCAGCTGAGCTTAAAAGTCGTAGCAGTCAGAAGCCCCGAGTTATGATGTGCTTACACTAGTCGAGGCAACTGGATAATACTAGACCCAAATAAAGAGGTCTAGTATTAATTGCGCAGGAGAAGCCCTTTGGGAGGCTTGCTAGCACCTAAATTCATAATCGCTTAATTTTTTAGCGACAAATATGTTATAAAAATATACCCCATTTTTAAAGAGTGTGCGACATATGATAAACAAGGGAGACTACGTGGTCTTAAATCTAAATAGGCCTTTTTGATAGGTTAAAAGCTTAATGCTTTAAAAAGTGTGCGGCCTAAGTTGAATAAATAAGACTCTGTGGGTCTAGAGGATAAATATGCATTTTTCACAGGTTAAAATCTTAATGCTTTTAAAAAAAGGTAGCATACATCGAATAAAGAAGACCGTGTCAGTCTAAAATATAAATATGCATTTCTTGTGGGGCATGGGAAATTCCAAAAAAGAAGATTGGACCTTTCTTTTTTGTGTCGATCCATAGAAGAACAGCCAAGGCTTGGAGAGGCGGTGGCGTAGTGTGATGCACCGACATGATGGTGAGGCAGATCTGGCAATCGTTATCGATGAGACAGTGACTTGACAACGGCGATGGCGCTGATTGGCGCTATCGTTGGTCAGGGTGGAGATGGGATTGATGGCGTCGTCATGGTGTGTATCTCGATGACATGGGTCTGAAGGTGGCGATGCTGTGGCGTTTTGTCTTTCTCTCTTTTTTTATGTCCCTACTTCGGCAGTTTTGCTACTATGGCAGGTTGTCATTGTCACCAACGGCTTTGTCTGTTCAGGATGGTGGTTGCCGGAGGAGTTGGTGTCGGTCATGATTGCTGATGGAGTAAGGCAGCGATGGTGCTGTGATGATTGGCTTCGACGGGGCTTCTCATGATGGCAGGAGTCCCCAGGTTGACATTATTTATTGATTGTTGGTGTCTGCTCATGATAGGCGGCGGGATTATTGTTAGCCAGAAAGAGGCTTCCATTAGTCGCGACGGCGATCATTGTCGTCTTCATGTGAAGGGAAATAGATCACGTCTGGGTGCCATTGCCGGTGAATAACTGAGAATGGCGGTGGATGTTGCTTGTTGCGATGTCGGATGGCATGGCCTCGGGGACTTGGACCGAACGGCTTCATAAAGGTTGTGTGGGCATAAGGCTGCTCGCATAGGATCTGCAGATGACAGTATGTTGGGCCGCTGCTATTTAGGGCTTTGACCCATGGGCTCGGCGACGACACTGTGGTTCCTTTTTCCTTTATTTTTTTCTTTTTTGTTTGCTATTGTGGTAACGGCAGCCCTGTGATGGCTGTGTTATCATGAAAGTTTTCTCTTGGCGGCACTACAGATGACAATAGTGGAGGCAGCTTTTTTGGTGGCGCATGTATAGGCAACTTTCAGGCGGCAGTCTGCGACGAGGTTTAGACAGCCTTGCAATTTCCTTCAGTGCTTTTTTTGGTGATCGGATTGTTGACTTGCAACAGTAGGGCGGCCGGTGGCTTAGTTAGCGGTGGCAGCTTGATGGATATGACTATTCAGTTCTCTTGAGGTTAATCGGCTAGGCTGGCGGGTCTCACAGATGGCGCCAATCTGTTGCTGCTAAAAATATACTCTGGAACTCAAGCCTGAAACGATGACATGGAAGACGAGAAACGAGTGACCGGGGAGTGGGGTTCCCAGTGGAGACCTCTCCGATGGTTAAGTCAGAGCGCAGTGACAGGGTAAAACTCTAAAAAAGCAAGAAAACACTGTGCATCTCTGTGTGTGTAGTTGTTTGCGTACTTGTGAGTAGCCCCCTATATATAGCTGTAAGTCGAAGGGCCCTAGTAGAACTAGGAGCTTAACGACTTCGCCTTGAGCGACATCTGTTAGGATCGCGTTAGGATCGTTGAGGATCACATCAAGATCTTTCAGAATTCTTCTGAAATCATTATTCTCAATAAGATAATTTAACCCAATTTTAATGAGGTGTCCCCAATTATTTGGAGTTTATTTTTGAGTTATATCAAAAATTAAAAAACCAAACTAATGAGATGTTTTGCCAAATTCTAACCTTACACCAACAAAGAAGATGAAGGTTGCCTACCATGTATGATAAATTACTTAGAAAAACTTAAGTTGTTCAGACCTCTGAAACTGTTGAATCGAGAGAGACGATGGAACAGACGTCAAACGATTACAGTTGTTAATTATTTACTGTGAAGCATATAATAGCCTCACTTTGGTCACATCTTCAGTGATAAAAGATTATAATTCAAAGTGTTTTTTAGCTATTGTTAAAATTCATAGTGATAATATTATACCGTCAAAATGTATTTAGCGACAACTTAGTATTACAGCAAAAATGAGCATGTTCTAAAATAAGCAGCTAATGGGCTGGGCCTATTTGTCAGGATTTGGTGAACCAAAAGGGTAAACCCGTCGGACATCGAAGATTAGTCATAGTTAAGGGGTTAAAGTGTAATTTGCCCGAAAGATTAGTCAAGAATATAACAGGAGTCCCGGGGCGTCGAACCTCGCCCCGGGACTCTTGTTTTATTCTTAGTCTACGGACCTCGCTCTAGGACTCTTGTCTTGTTCTTAGTCGCCGGACCTCACTCCGACACCTTTATAGTCGTCGGACCTCACCTCAGGATTCCTGCCTTGTTCTTAGTAGCCGGACCTTACTCCGAGACATTTATGATCGTCGGACCTCACCCCGGGACTCCTGCATAATTCTTAGTCGCCGGACCTCACGCCGAGACCTTTATGGTCGTCGGACCTCACCCCGGGACTCCTGCCTTGTTCTTACTCGTCGGACCTCACTCCGAGACCTTTATGGTCGTCGGACCTCACCCCCTTGTTCTTAGTCACCGAACCTCATGCCGAGACCTTTATGGTCGTCGGACCTCACCCCTGGACTCCTGCTCTGTTCATGGTCGCCGGACCTCGTTCTGGGACTTCTGCCTTGTTTTTAGTCGTCGGACCTCACCTCGAGACTTTATGGTCGTCGAACTTCGCCCCAGGACTCCTGATCTATACTTAGTCACTGGATCTCGCCCCAAGACCTTGATGGTTGTTGGACTTCGCCCCGGGACTCCTGCTTTGTTCTTGCACTGCCAGACTCTACGCATGGAATTCATCTTAATTTGGATCTCAGACTTAACCTCCAAAGTCAAGCTTGTTCTTTTCTACTTGAGTTTGAGGGGATGTTAGATTATATATATTAATATGACAATTATTTTTTTCCTATTGTCTTTAAAGGGTTCCTAATTCTATAGGATTCTCTTTTATATTTTTAATAGGTTAATTTTCTTTTACGTATATATAAAGGTTTCATCGTAGCTGTACTCGGTTTTATAAGGGGCTCTCTGATATATTTATCGTTCCCTCGCCTTTTCTATCAGTTTCTTGTCAAACTTTCACGACTGAACTATCCCTTCTGTTCTACGTATCTACCGACTTCATCGATTCAGATTGGTTTCAGCCCACCAAAAGATTGCCGTTCAAGTTTCTCTTTAGATCTTTTGTTGCAGCAATGGCACGAGAACACGAAGATGAGATCAAGGACGAGAAAAACCCTAGGCCACTCGATGCGGATGACATCGCCCTCCTCAAGACCTATGTAAATATGCTTCTCTCTTCCCTTTCTTTTTCATACCCTTGATCGATTAAGTGCCAATAGACTGTCCTTGGTTAGATTCTGCTTGGCCACTTCATAAAAATCAACAAAAAAAAAATTTCATTCCCTGAAAGTGTCTTTGGGAATTGTTTCCGCAGGGCTTGGGACCTTATTCCAAAATTATTAAGGTAACTGAGAAGGATATAAAGGATATGGCGAAAAAGATCAATGATTTACGTGGTATGTGTCTCCTTCTACCGCTTACTTGTATATTGTAGACTCTCTTCGTTAGCTAAAGTTTATTTTCTCAAGACAGATTTGTACCCAGTTTTTACTATGTTGCTTCCAACTAATATCTTGTTGGAAGATTGATAACCATCATGTGTGGTTTACTAGTTCTTGTCTTGGATCGTCACTAGTTGTCTGGTCGACAATCGGGGTGCCTCTTACAGCTTGTAGCTCTATCCTTTTTGAAGTTTTATTGGCTTTTTCCACTAGGTATTAAGGAATCTGACACCGGCTTAGCAACACCTGGCCAGTGGGACTTTGTTTCTGATAAGCAGATGATGCAGGAGGAGCAGCCTCTGCAGGTGTGATTTTGTGACATGACTGTTAGAAGTTATATTTAAACGTTGGAAATTTCTGTGTTGCATATTTACAGCAGTTGGTGTTTCCAAGCAGGTGGCAAGATGCACAAAGATTATCAGCCCGAATACTGAAGATGCAAAATATGTTATAAATGTTAAACAAATTGCAAAGGTGGGTTTTAATGCCTCTGCTTATCTGGTTGAGTGACTTTCAATTTCTTCTTTTTTGGTTGTGGGGAAGGGAGGAGGTTCTTTCTAAACAGTGTCTGCCTATTGCCCCTATATTGTTTTCATTCCCTTTTTGTGCATCTTGATTTGAGTTGAGCTGGAGTTTTGGAGGAGGGGTTGAAGTAACTATGGGTTGCACGAAGTACCTAAAGATATTTTTTGTATTTTTGAAGTTGGATTTATATGTTGATTGAGATGTTACTCAGGAAAAAGCAAGTGCTTTTGGAATAGTTATGTTCTTAATAAGTTGGAGTTAGAGGTCAGCTTTGGGAGTGGGTATACGAGCAACCCAATGTAGGGAAGATGAGTGACAATGCTTGAGATTTGTGGGTCATGTTCGGCTTATCAATGAGAGAAATAGAAGCCCAACAGGAACATGAATTGAAGTAGTTGAAGCATGTGTTAATGTAAATCAAGATGAGTCAATGGTAGCTGATCGAAGCTATTTTGAAGCTTGGGGCTTAGTTCTGGTGGTGCATGACGGTGTTTTTCTTTTATTGAATGGTGGGATCATGCAAATAACATGTCTATGGCATATATTTATAGCTCACTTTAGATTGGAACCAAAAATTGAGTAGACATGAATCTGTACCTAGTAATTCTTCCTAGTATATGGTGAAACTTAGATTACTAGTTCCAATTGGAATTTACTCTTCAGATACTTTGTAATAATAATCTCGTCTGACTTTCTGTCTTTCTTATTGCAGTTTGTTGTGGGGTTGGGTGATAAAGTTTCCCCAACTGATATTGAAGAGGGCATGCGTGTGGGGTACGTCTTGTTCCTAGCTAGGCAACTGCGTGCTCTTTACAGATGCTTAAAACAGTTGTCATTTTTAGTTCCAAAAGCACTCTATTCCCCTTCAAATGATTCCTTTGCAAAATGTGATATCTCTACAAGTATTGAGTTTCCGCTTAGAGAAGTACCATGGTAGTTACCTGTCTTCTTTTTTCTCAAAAGTCTTGTTGCTAGCAGGAGTTGGTAATAAGCTATTATCTGGCTACCTGCATTAGTGGGATGAAAACGGACTGTTACTATAGCTCTGGAGTTTGAAAGGCTGAATGCTAAAGCGGAAACCATCAGTCTATTCTGTCACAGAGGTTCTTACTTAAACAAGAATATGAGGATACATGTGAAAAAGATTACAATAAACCTAAGTTTTGCATGTGCTTGGCGCTTGAGACATGGAAACAAATTGTATTTGCTATTGACTGAATTCTTTTTTTGAATGCATCTTTCTTGGATTGTTTCATTCCTGTTATTTGATTATTAGAGTGACAAAATTCCTGGCAATTGACAATTTTGACTTCGCCTCGTACGTACAGTGCTACGGTTTAGTTCCATGATTTCTTGCTGACATGTTTACCCTCTTCTTCCAGTGTTGATCGCAACAAATATCAAATTCAGATTCCCTTGCCTCCAAAAATTGATCCTAGTGTAACTATGATGACAGTAGAGGAGAAGCCAGATGTGACGTATAATGATGTTGGCGGATGCAAGGAGCAGATTGAAAAGATGCGAGAGGTGTGTATAATTGACATTACTGCGTTTTTAGGACTCAACTGTTCTAGCACCTTTTTTTATCTCCCTTCCCTTGTGTCAGTCTTATTTACACGATTACATCGTCCTTACATTGAACTTTCGTTCTAGGTTGTGGAGCTACCCATGCTACATCCTGAAAAGTTTGTTCAGCTTGGGATTGATCCTCCCAAAGGTGTTCTTTGCTATGGTCCTCCTGGGACCGGTAAAACACTTCTAGCGAGAGCAGTTGCTAATAGAACCGATGCATGCTTTATTCGTGTTATCGGAAGCGAACTTGTGCAGAAGTACGTTGGTGAGGGGGCTCGGATGGTTCGTGAACTGTTTCAGGTTATAAGCTGTCCCTAGATACGTTAGTTATAACTCCTCTCATCTTGCAGCTACTTTAGACTCTAATGCATTTATTATGGCAGATGGCACGCTCAAAAAAGGCTTGTATCGTGTTCTTTGATGAAGTTGATGCCATTGGCGGTGCACGCTTCGACGATGGCGTTGGTGGAGATAATGAAGTTCAACGCACAATGCTTGAAATTGTGAATCAGCTTGATGGATTCGATGCTCGAGGGAATATTAAAGTTCTAATGGCAACAAATAGGTATGCCATGTGATCTATGCCTTGCTATTTGAGCTAGGGTGTCAATTGAGAAATACTTGGGGGTATGAATTTTATTCACTTTTGCAAAGCTATTTCCAGCTCTTTGATTTTTTCCACTAATTCGCCCGATGTTTGAGAGTTTGATTATTAACATAATCACCTTGGCATATTTTTTAATTTCCTCCAAGTGGTGTAGACCTGTTCATTTTCATTTCCTTCCTTTTTTTTTTTCCCGTCGTGCTGGCATATATTCTGAAAATTGATCTACAATTTTTCTAGCCCAATCAGTGGTGCCCAATTTTAACATATATAGTTTTAGAAAACTGACTGATTTCTTTTTTTTTTGCCGTTTCTTGTCCCTTTTCTAGGCCAGACACTCTGGACCCCGCGCTGCTTCGTCCCGGACGGTTGGATCGTAAAGTTGAGTTTGGGCTACCAGATCTCGAGAGTAGGACTCAAATATTTAAGATCCATACTCGGACGATGAACTGTGAAAGAGACATTCGATTTGAACTTCTTGCTCGCCTCTGTCCCAACTCTACTGGTACATCTCGAATGTTTCTATGCTCATCCATTAGCATACATTCTTAGTGAACAAATAGTACTCTGTCCAAGTTAGATAGGCCGTTTTTATGAAGAATTGGATACTGATCAAACTTATTTTGGCTGGGGAAGCAAAATGATTGTACTTACATAAGTAGTAACATATCATGTATGGCTCTCCTACCCATCCTACCAAAGCCTTTGCATGCCCAATTTCTGCTATCAACCCACATGTGCACGCACGCGGACTTGCTTAAGAAAGAAAAGGAAACGCTATGGTTGTGATTTGTGTCTTCTCAGTATTGGTTTCTGGTAAGTTGTCTTCTCAACATTGGTCCTTTTCTTTTCATTTTAGGAGCTGACATAAGGAGTGTGTGCACGGAGGCCGGAATGTATGCCATTAGAGCAAGAAGGAAGACGGTCACAGAGAAGGACTTTCTCGATGCAGTCAACAAAGTCATCAAGGGGTATCAGAAGTTCAGCGCAACTCCCAAGTATATGGTGTACAATTGATGGAGCCTCGCTTGGGTATTCATTTGTAATCTGGAAGATTTACCAAAAACAACTGTAATTTTGCAATCATTTATTTCTCTCACAGTAGAAAGTTCAATCATTTATTGTGTTTGTGGTATTCACATTGAAACATAGGTGTAAATTGTGGAGAGAGAAACTCAATAGTTTTAAAAATTAGGTATTTACCCTAATTAAAAAAAATAAGATTTTAGATTTTTTTATATATTATGTATATATAATATAAGGGTAGTATTGGCATTTAGAAAATACACATGAATGACATCAGTCAAAAAGTGCAATTTTTTAACGGATATGGAATGGATGGACATAGTAAATACATTTTCAAAGTTTTTGGTCACGGTATGTTACATTACTAAACTTAATGTCCTTGACTGTAATTATATCTTAACTTCAAGGCAAACTGCTGTAATTAGTCCTTAATTTTATCAACCCCCAGTGATGCCACTGTGAGGAACCTAACAGAGATCTACAGCTGCCAAGGCCCTGGGCACCTTTAATTAGTTTCAAGGTGAACTGATTTTGCCATTAAAATCCTTTCTTTCTTTTTTTTTTACCAAAATAAATGGTGTGTTTGGACCCATTTCAATTTAAAAAAATAATTTAAAACCAAAACCTTTGAGTTTTTTCTTTTTGCAAAACTGATTGGTTGCTTAATACAGTTTTGCATAATTAGTTTTTACTTTTGCTTTTTTTTTTTTTGTCTATTCATTTTTCAATACTTGAGAGCTTTTTCTAATCTCTAATGTCCAATAACCAAAAGCGCCTCCTCCACGACCAACGCATCTCCTTTGTCACCGTCCAACTATTGCTATGGCAGTAAGACACTAGCTTGCGAACTAGGGCTTCGTTGGTTTGATCTGGTGTTCATGGGTGATGGGTATTGGTGATGAAGATTGAAAGGAAGAAGTGACATAGAATGTTTTCAATAAAAGTTAAAAGGTATATCTCAAAAATAAAAACAAAATTGAAAATTGCAAAATGGAGTTTTCAAAAACAGTCCCATTTTGAAAACTGGTTTATAAAATTGAAGGAGAAAAAAAACTAAAACTGTCTGTCAAACGACAATATTTTCTTAGTTTTCAAAGCTGAACAAAAAACTGAAAACAAAAACTTTTTCAAACGCTACAGAAATTGCGTACTCGTATTTTCTAGTGACACATGCACGTTTTCAGTGATAATGGGGATTTAAGGGACCAAAATCACCTACTTATAAATCAGCTTTCAATGTGACGTGCGCTAAGGATTTAAAGAAGGAGATCAAAAATTCAGCCTGAAGTTCCTCTAAACCATGGAACCTCTGGCACATCATAGAATCAGTGGCAGAACTAGAATTTCTCTCCAAAGGGTGCCAAAAATATATAGAATTCACTAAATTGTTTATAAGTAAAATAATACAAGTTCAAGATCAAACTCCCAATTTTAAAACTAAATCACATTACAACACAATAATATGAGCTCAAGATCAATCTCTCAATCTCAACACAACATCACATACCTAAATAACACTACATTTTAAACTAAAGATCAACCACTCAATTTTAAAACTATCAATCACATTCTCAAGATCAACCTCCCCAAAGCTCAAGATCAAGCTCCTAATTTTAAAACTAAATCACATTCCAAGATCAACCTCTCAAACTCAAGATCAAGATCGATCTCACAATCTCAACACAACTTCAAATTTCAACACAACAGTACATTTCAACCTCCCAATCTCAACAAAATATCAAATTTCAACACAACAGTACATTTCAAGTTCCCAATTTTAAAAAATTACATACCCAAACAGTGTCTGCCTATAGACCCCATATTGGTTTTCATTCTTCTTAGTGCATCTCGATCTGAATTGAGCTGGAGTTTTGGAGGAGGGTTGAAGTAATTATGGGTGGCAGGAAGTATCTAAAGATATTTAATTTGGTATATTTGAAGTTGGATTTGAAATGTTGATTGAGATGTGATGCCAAGGAAAGTGGGTTTGTACCTACGTGGAGGTGCCACAAAGACTGCAGTCCGAGTCAGCTTCCAAGTATGCAAAGTGAGAGACAGTGAAGGCGGAGTAAGGGCAGAGAGCAAGGCTTCCCAGACAGGCCGTGAGGAGTGGCAGTGCTGCGAAGACAAGGCTGAGACGAACAGGGTCAGCAGTCGACAGTCCAAGTCAGGGTCCGAGTCAGGGTCCAATGTTACGGTCCAAAGTTAGGTCCAATTTTGTGTTTCTCTCTCTAGAATCCAAGAGATCTCAAATTCTAGAATGAGAAAGTGATTTTGTGAGAATGAAGAAGAAGTCCCTTTTTGAGTCATAAAGTTCACTATTTATAGGAAACAGTGTCCTTATGTCATAAAGTGCCACATGTCATCCCCTGCGAGTGACACGTCACTAGGGGGTCCCAAAATACCGGTTCTCCATTGGACTGCCGGTTCCCAAATTCGCGTTGCCTGCCTCGCACAGCGTCGCTCTACCTGTCTGAGAAGACTGACCACACCATGATAGCATGATCAGAGTAAGCCCGTTGCCCCAGCCACCGATCCAAGCCCTTACTGAATCCCCCGAGGAGCGTCAAGAGAAGCGCAAAGAACCTGACAGTATTGAGGGTTGCCCCTGTAGCTAACTGCCAGGCAGACTAGGCGCGATGCCTTCCAAGGACATGCTCCCGTCCCGGAGTGACCCTTGGGTCATTGTCCTGGTGGTGTCGACGATCAATGGTAACATGAATGGACATGCTCGCAGCTCAGTGCTCGGAGTCCGTGGTGAGGTGTCCTCGTGCCGGAGCCCCCCGTGATTGTGACGACAATGGCTTTAAGGTTGTGAGCCCATCCCGTGGTGGTGATGACTTTAAGGTTGTGTGTCTATCCCGCTATGAGGGGTCCTCGTACCGGAGCCCCCCGTGATTGTGACGGCGATGGCTTTAAGGTTGTGAGCCTATCCCGTGGCGGCGATGACTATAAGGTTGTGAGTCCATCCCGCTGCGAGGGGTCCTCGTGTCGGAGCACCCCGTGATTGTGATGGTGATAGCTTTAAGGTTGTGAGCCCATCCCGTGGCGGCGATGACTTTAAGGCTGTGAGTCCATCCCGCTGCGAGGGGTCCTCGTGCCGGAGCCCCCCGTGATTGTGACGGCGATGGCTTTAAGGTTGTGAGCCCATCCCGTGGCAGCGATGACTTTAAGGTTGTGAGTCCATCCCGCTGCGAGGGGTCCTCTTTCCGGAGCACTACGAGCGGAACCCCCCGGAAGTATGTAACATGATTGTGGCGCATGCGGTGCCTACAGCACGAGACATTGATTGTGCTGCATGGGCGCGATGCCAACGGCATGAGACAATACCTGGTGCCGGGGGCACATGTTATGAAAATGGCGCATGGACGTGGCGACGAATGTCGCGGAGCAATACTCGGTGCCAGAGGCATGTATCATGACAATGGCGCACGGGCGCGGCGACGAACGTCGAGGAGCAATACTTGGTGCGGGGGCACGTATCATGAGAAAGGCGCACGAGGGGCAGAGTGCCGGGGGCACGTATCATGACAATGACGCACGGGTGCGACGACGAACGTCGCCGAGTACCTGGGGCACATATCATGACAATGGCGCACGGGTGTGGCGACGAACGTCGCGGAGCAATACTTGGTGTCGGGGGCACGTATCATAAGAATGGCGCACGGGCATGGCGAAGAACGTCGCAGAGACTACGTATGGGCGTGCGTCAGGTGTCCCGAAGACGGGATGTGAGTTGAGTGTGCCTGTCATAACAAGATAATGAATGCAATATTTAGTAATGACAAAGTTGGGAGTGATGGTATGCGGTTGTCGGCGACGGGTCATTCGGCGGTAGCGCGTAACTTTGAGCGACGGGCATCGCAGAAGCGGTGTGCGGTCACGGACTACGGACATCGCGAGGTTGATGTATGACAGACATCGCGAGGTTGATGTCCGAACGTCCGTAAACATTGCGGAGGTGCAAATACTCGAGAAAACAAGTGCGCGTGGGAGGGGAGGTTATAGGCCAAAATTGGGGGAAGGCCAAGGCCACCACCCCTGGGGAAGCGGATGCCGACCCCTTGGGGAGGCCGAGGCTAGGGGAGGCCCACCCTAGGGGGTGGCCAAGGCCAATGGCCAACTCCCATGAAGGAAGGCCAAGGCCACTCCCCCTTTCGGTGAACTTCGGGCACGCCGATGGTTGGTGTTTTGATGGGCAATGACAAATCTGGAAGCTACATTACGATGAGCGTGTCAACGTGAATCGTACCCACGTGACGAACAAGGTGTCAAAGTCACATACAAAGCGTACGAAGCGAAAAAAGTGCGAAAAGGACTTTGCGCAAAAAGTGAAGAACCAGGGGGAAGGCCAAGGCCAACCCCCCATGGGAGGCCGAGGCCGACCCCATGGGGTTGGCCAAGGCCTTTGCTCCTTGACCTTGTTGCTCTGGTTGCGCCGTCGGTCGACATTTTTGGTGAAAAGGTGCTCGGGTGGTCTCGGTGTGACGATTGTGCTACCATGAATGACGTTAACGCGAAATAAATTGTCTAAGTCGCGCACAAGGCGCGCGGAGCGAAAAATGCACGTGACTTGAGCGTACGTGCGCTGACCGGTTCAATGCGTTGAAAAAATGACTGTTGCATCCGTCGACATGTTCGCGCGAAGCGGGATCCCTAGTGGGCCCTTGGGTCCGACTAAGATAGGTTGAGAACATAAGCCCCTGCGTGTGGTGTGCGCGGAGGGGCGACCCGAGCGGGCGCCGCACGCATAAGCGTCGGTCTTCGAAAAAAAGTGCCGAGGTCGAATCTTGAGGAACAGGCGCTATAGTAACGAAAGATGTGAGGGAGCGGAGGTTTCCTTGAAATTTGTGATTTTTTATTGTTTTTTTTTTGCAAAAATAATGTGGTAGCGTGCACAGCGTAACAGCAACCTCGAGAAAAAAAACGAAGTGATGAAAACAAAACGGAACATGCGTTCCCGTTGGCGTGAAAAGAAGAAATAGCGCGGAAGAAGAATTTTTATCCGGAAATGGATTTTCGCGAAAAATTTGATAGCGGCTTAAAATTATGAACGTAAAATAATGGTCTTACTTTGAAAAAAAAGATAGCGCGAAAGAAAGGAGTTAGTGCTAAAAGAGTTGTTGGAGTTTTTGGGGGGAAACTTTAAAATTTGAATGGTTTTAGAAAGTTTTTGAGGGAAAGTTAGGTGAAGTCTTAAGAGACTTCAAGACTTGGAGAGAGAGAGAGAGAGACTTAGCCAAAAAAGAGAGAAGATAGGAAGGAAAAAAGGAGAGAAGAGGAAGAAGAAGAGGCTTGGAGCTTCACCAATGAGATTGAGGACATCACAAGAAGCAAAGAGGATGCAACAGGGTAAGAGAGGAGGAGCAAGTGGGGGAAAGGGTGGCCATGGGCTAACCGCGACGGCGGCCGAGGCACACCGCCGGGCTGAGGCCGAGCATGGGGGAAGGAGGGGAGGGGGCATGGCCATGGGGTTAAGGGAATGGGTATGGTGGAGGAGGGCCAAGGCCGGCCGACCAAGGCCGCAAGGCCAAGGCCGCCCAAGGCCCCAAGCCGAGGCCGAGGCTAGGCCGAGGCCGACAGGGCACGGAGTTGGTGGAGGGGAAAGAGGGGAGGGGGAAAGGGGAAGGGAGAAGGGGAAGGAGAAAGAGGAGAAGAGGGAAGGGGAAGGGAAAGGGGAGATGGAGGAGAGGAGGAGGAGGAGGGAGGAAGAGAGAAGGAAAAGGAGAGGGAGGAGTGGGCCGAGGCCAAGGCCACCCCGGGCATAGAGGCCGAGGGTCCTCAGGCGGCAGTGCCCGACGGTGTCCAGTCGGTGCAAGGGAGGATGTTATAGGGTTGCCAAAAAAGACAAGGAAGAAGCAAAGTGCGCGACGTCGTGGTGGAGTGAGCGGGTGATCAACGTCGTCGCGGGGCGATGTGTTTGGAGATGACGAGGTCGTGCCGGTCGAGATAGCGGGGGTACCGTTGAGCTTCAATGGTGGGTCAAGGAGCTTTGATCCAACTCCAAGCCAAAGCAATATATTATTGACAGCGAGGGGGCGGTGCCCGGGTGCCCACCCAAGGAGATTTGGAGAGAGCTAGGCCAGCGAATGGCTGCGGATGTGTTTTTGGGTCCTTGGGGTGTGTCGTCGATGGCGGAGAGTCCGATGGTTCCTTCGCCGTATGTCCGTGCGCCAAGTGGGGAGGTTGCCCCGGTGATGTCGCCGAGGTACGTGCCGGGTTTGTTAGCGGAACGACTAGATATACCGTGGTTGCCTGTGATGTTCAAGGGCCACAACACTATGCCGGTGGGGTGGAACTTTTGGTGCACGTACATGCTTGAGCAGTCAGCTTGGGTGGAGAAATTGGAGGCGTTGGGGTTGGTGGCTGCGATAGAGGCGACGTTCAAGGTGATTGATCCGGTGAGGGATTTTAAGGGCTTGACGTTGTTGCTTTCCAGATGGAGTGCGCAGACGCATACATTCATTACAGCGTTTGGGGAGATTGGGCAGACGATTTTCGACGTGATGATGTTGACAGGGTTGCCGATGCACGGGACGGAGAATGCTTATGAACTGAAGTTGACGGCAGCGGAACGGTTGATGGTGAAGGAACTGCAGGGTTTTGCCTCGGTGATAAGGAGCCATCGAAAGGGTACGTACAGCGGGTGGATCAAACACTTCTATGGTACGGCAACCGCACTACCGGGGCAGAAGTCGGTGTCGGCGAGCAACTTTCGTATGGGTCCTTGCTATAAGGACAAGAGATACGAGCTAGCGGGGTTCCTTGCCATGTTCTTGTCGAGGTACGCGTTTCGATTGTCTTCTCTTTAGTTTTTCTGCATGTTGTAGTTCAATTGCTCTTGTATACGTAGAATGTTGAACCCTATACCTAGAAAAAAAATCATGCTTCGGAAAGTTAGCGTAGTCATATTGCCATGCATCGCACTTTATGTTCTGAACAAGGGTGGGGAGGTCATAATAGATGTTGTATGCTCCTATATTTGTAGGTTTGTATTTGAGGGGACGCTAGAGGATGGCATTTCCCCGCGGGTGTTCAAGTTGGCCGTCAGGATGGCTGGGGGCGGTCGCATCGGGCTGGCCCCCATTTACTTAGGCACCTTGTACTCGCGTCTGGATCAGTTTTCCAATGACGTGCAGAGGTCATATGGACGCTATCAGGTGGCGACGTATGTAGACTGGATGTTTTTACAGCGGTATCTATTCGAGATCTACATGGATTATCGGCCTGGGGGGTTTCCCTTGGTACATCCGTCGTCGAGGAGGGTTACGGTGACTCGGCCGGGCAGGTCGCGTGAGGTGTCGGTCTGGTATGCAGGTGGCCGAGTATATGCTTGGGGGGGGGAAAGCCCGACTGTGATTTGGCAGACATATTTGATGATCGAGATTAGTGTGTTCCCCGTTCGTATAGAGGCATGCATAGTTCGTACGGTACTCCTCCATGGCTTGATTGCAGGACACTATTCTGCGACTACACAGTCGAGATGAGCTGACGGACACGGCGGTGGCCTTGCTAGTGGCGTACTTTTCGGGATGGCTTCCCATATTGACTGATGACGGTGGGAAGCCGACTATGACTAGGTATTACGTTGCGAGATACAGTCCCGACCGTTTATCCATGACTTTTGGTTATGATTTAGAGCCCCCATGTGGCTATACTATGCTGTGGGATGTGAGGAGGGCCTTTGGGTATACGATCTTGGAGGGGGCGCGAAAGTGGCCAGTACCGACAGAAGAGTGGAGGAGGCTCGGGACTCTGTCGACAGGAGTAGTGACGGCTGAGTACGCGTGATGGTGGGAGCATGTACTGGTGACGTGGTCAGAGTGGCTGTCGCAGGCGCCACCCGACAGCAGGTCGACGTCTTTGCTGGGGACAGAGGACTGGGATTGGTCACAGTGCAGGTCGCGAGGCAGTGTGGCATGTCGGTACTGCTTACGGGTGTATCAGATGTACCGGCGTCAGCACGAACGCCACGGGCATCGGCAGCAGCAGGTGGGCCGAGGGTGTCGGGTGCCGGCAAGGGTCCCATTTCGTCATTGAGAGTGGGGTATGATGTAGGGTGCATAGCGGACAGGCGTAGGTCCTTCAGCAGGTGGCGGATGCAGGCCGAAGAGGCCGCGGGAGGTGCTGGAAGAGTGTGACTCTAAGGTTAATGTAATGTTTTGCTTTCGTAGTACAGTTGCCAATTATCATGTTAAGTGTGTTCTAAGGTTCTCTCTCTCTCTCTCTTTTATAGGAGCTCGATGATGATGATGAGGCCATTGACGTGGAGTCAGACGACACCACGAGTATGCCGAGGCTGTCACTGATGATACTGAGGGGATGGATGCTGAGGCAGCTGAGGAGGACGAGGAGACAAATGTGGATGCGGCCGATGCGATCGAGGAGATGGAGGCCGAGCCGGCCTATGAGGGGAACCCATGGATAGTGAGGCCTTTGAGGAGGCCACGCGGTGGAGCAGGCAGCAGCCTACATTGTGGAGCCGGTCAGTCGTCCGGAGCAGACAACAGCAGATGTTGTGGAGCCGGTCGAGCCAGTTAGTCATCCGAGTCTGTTGCCCGTCTTGGTCGAGGAGGTATTCGGTGGCCCGATGGGTCACATGTTTGAGGGTGATGATTGGTGGGCCAGTAGAGAGCCGGATGCTCCGACAGGAGCACATGACGGGTTGCCGGCTACACATGCAGTGGTTAGAGATCCTTTGCTGCGACATGAGGTATCGAGGCCGTCTGTTGTGGAGCCTATGGCGAATACATTGTCAGGGTCAGCCGTAGATGTGGGTGATTCTCTGTTGGCGATGCATGCTGCTACTGTTGGCGTGAGATCAGTGGGTGGTAGGGCGACAGGGGCTGATGTTGCCAGTGGCGGGTCTTCAGTCGGACAGGTGGATGGTATATCTTGGGAGGGCATCGGGTTGTCTGATTCGGTAGTCCATCAGTTGGAGATGATTAGGGCGAGATAGCCCCAGACGTTTGCTGGTGCTATTACCATGCGGGGCGCAGCATTGATCAGGGTGATGTATACTGCATTTGTGGATTGGCTGGCGACACTTGGTGCAGTGTCAGCCTCGACTTGGACTTCGGAGCTCATATCAGAGTTTATGTCAGAGCTTGAGCCTTTCGTATCGTTTGGCTTCCAGTTGGATTGGTTGGCCGACTATATCAGAGCGAGGGGGCAGAGTGCTGAGGCCGTGGCTGGACTGACCGTGATAGGAGCGCAGGAGGTGGCGTGGCAGGGTCGTAGGCGAATGCTTGATGCACCTTTGACAGATGTGACTCGGGAGGTGGCTGAGATACGGGTCCGGCTTGCCGAGGCAGAGGCTCGACAGACAGAGATAGAGAGCCAGCGGGCCGAGTTGGATGATAGATGGTCTGACTTACAGACGCAGCGACGGACTTTGGAGTCGTACACTTCTGATTCTATTGGTGCATTGCTTACTTCTTTACGTTAGATGTCATTTTCTTTTCATTTTGCTAGTAGTCATTGGTCCGTAGCGGCCTGCAAACCTGTGACTTGTATACATTTGGTTGATATTGATATGGCAATCATATGGTTATTTTGTACCTGTGTTTGTTGTGAGGTGATGCTTAGCTTTTGATGTGCTTGTGCATGTGGTGTCTTCCCGTTGTGGTTCCCCCTTCCCTGCCCATAGCAAGCGACTTAGTGAACGATGTGTAAATGAAAGAGTGCATTACATACAGTAGTTGAGGCGAGTAAATGATCTTTGCATTGATAATATTTGGGCCAAAATGCCATTACATGAGTAAAGTAAGAACTTGTAATAATCAGCAAAAGTTACAAGTCATGAACAGGTGTGCATATACAAAAATGCTATGTGTGTAAATGTTCTAAGCTTTGGGCGGGTAGGGCTGGGGGAACAATCCGCTGCTGGTCATGCATAATACTTCTTCAAATAGTGGCCGTTGATAGGTGCCGTGATTTGTCCATCTTTCGTGTTGAGCAGAAGGTAGGAGCCGTTGTCTCTAGCTTCATGCACTTGAAGTGGTCCTTCCCAATTTGGTGTGAACTTGGGGGATGACATGTTGGCGCGTACATGTTTCGGGGCTTGGAGAACAAGGTCGCCCTCGACGAATGTTCGTTGTTTCACAATCTTTCCATATGCCTTAGTGAGTTGTTCGTGGTACTTCTTCATACGGCGTAAGGCATTGGCTCTCCTTTCATCAAGTCCTTCAAGGGCGGTCATTCTGGTTTCTTCCTCTCCAAACCCACTGCTTAGGGAGAGTCTGGCTGATGTAACCGCAATCTCGGCTGGTACCACACTGCTCCTCGTAGACAAGGGAAAAGGGTGTGGTCTTTGCTGTTGTGTGCTTGGAGGTTCTGTAAGCCCAAAGTGCAAGGCTTAGCTTCTCGGACCATGAACCACTTGCATCATGGACCATTCGTGATAATACCCGCAGTAGAGTCTCGTTAGAAGCTTTGGCTTGACCATTCTTTTGTGGGTAGTAAGGAGTGGATGTAGCGTGGTTGATGTTGTATCCTTCCATGAAAGTTCGGACATCCCTGTTGATGAATGGTGTGCCGTTGTCAAATATGATACATCGAGGGATACCAAAGCGACAGACGATGTGATCGCGCAAGAAGTTGGCGATGATGCCTCCCGTGGCTCTTCGCAGAGGTATAGCCTCGACCCACTTTGTGAAACGTTCTGTTGCGACCATAATCCAAGTATGACCTCGAGATGTTGGGTGGATGGGGCCTATGAGGTCGAGAGCCCAAGAGTGGAATGGCCAAGGGGCCAAGATCATACGGAGGTCGGACGCTGGTGTGTGCATCCTGTCAGCGTGTCTCTGGCAGTGTTGGCAGTGTCGGACACGAGAGATTGCATCGGATTCCATAGTCGGTCAGTAGTACCCCAACCTTAGCAACTCCGCATACAGCTTCTGAGAACCTAGATGCTCACCACAATCACCATTGTGTACTTCGTTAATCACCTCGACCGCTTGGCCGCCTTGCAAGCATCGCAGGGTGCATCTTGAAAATCCCTTGCGAAACAACTCACCTTCCGTCACGAAATACTTGGCCGACTTGCGTTGACGCCAGTCACCCTCGACGATGATTACAAAAGCTTCCACATTATCTGGCGCATATAAGAATTCGGGGCAATCCCGTTGTATGTCTGACACATCCTTGGCCATGGATGGCCAAAAGAGGCCCATGCGCTGGAGGCGGCAGTATAGAGGGGGACTGTTGAGGCCACAACACTTCTGATGGCCAAGCTGTAGTTTATGTTTTGCCTCTGCTGGTGTCAAACACTTAGCTAGAGTGCCTCCGGGACATCGCCTATACAAGACATCTCCCAACATCAAAAAGTCTATAAGGGTCAAGGCATAAGCAAGAGATGGCGCCTTAAGTTGGTCGACAATCGGTTGCCTCTAATCGTCTGTAGTAGAGTCCTTCGGGACTAGGTTCAGTGCTGTGCATGGTTCCGTTCTCTTGATGATGGTTAGCATTCGCTGCTTACCATCAACCTCCATCTTTGACACGATCGTGGCCAAGCTGTCTGCATGTCTGTTATGGCACCTGTTGTGATGTTCATACTGGATATGGCCAAGTCTTCCCTCCAAGTGTTGCACCAAGGCACGATAAGGTGCCAAGGCTGACTCCTTGACTGTGAACTCCCCGTCGGCCTTCTTCATGATCAAGTTTGAGTCTCCTTTCACGCATAATAACTTAGCCCCCATACTGGTAGCCAGCATAAGGCCAATGACAAGTGCCTCATACTCAGCTTTATTGTTAGATACCAGGAATGCAAGCTTGAATGATAGGGATGTGGTAACGCCCTCTGAATTTTGAAGGACTATGCCGGTACCCCCTTGCCGAAGGGGAGCTCCATTGGGATCTTTGCTAGTGGCTGAGCCGTGGAACTCAAGCGTCCATAATTCATCGATGTCAGAGATCAGGGCCGTCTCCTCCCCATGCAATTAATCTGAGGTTGGTTCATATTGTTGGAGTGGGAAAAACGCCAAGAGGTCTGCCAGTGCTTGGCTCTGTAGAGCTGTAGGATTCTTGATGGATAAGCCGAACTCAGCCAATAGCAACAACCAACGGGTAATTCGGCCAGACAGGACAGGGCGCGTGAGCATGTATCGTAGTGGATCAGCCTTGGTGACAAGTGTGATTTGGTGCTACAAGAAGTAGTGTCTGAATTTCTGTGAGGCGTAGACCAAGGCTAAGCAGTGCTTTTCGAGCTTAGAGTAATTGGCTTCAGGTCCCCTGATTGACCACTGAGATAGAAAATTTGAATGTTCCACTCCATTTACCTCTTAGGCAAGCAATGCCCCTATGGACCTGGGGGTGGAGGTGAAGTACAGCAAGAGGGGGATGCCTCGTTGTGGCACAACCACGGTCTGCGGTGACATGAGGACCACCTTGATCTGTTCGAATGCTTGTTGTTGGGGCGCACCCCAACTCCATGGCGCACTCTTACGCGTCAAATGCTGGAAGGGTGTGATAAGTTCGGCCAAGGCAGGGATGAATCGCCGGAGATAAGAAACCTTGCCGAGGAAGCTCTTCTTCAACTATTTGATGCTCTTGGGATGGGGCATCTCTTGGATGGAGGCGGCCTTAGAAGGGTCAACGTCGATGCTCTGTCGACTGACCAAAAAGCCAAGGAATTTGCCGGAGGAGACTCCAAAGGCACATTTCAACGAATTCATCCACGCTCTTTGATACGTTGCACCCGCGTTCTTAAGGCCAAAAGGCATGACTTTCCAACAAAAGTTACCCATAAAACGTGGACTTGGCCAGTCCACGTTTGTATTGACTTTCGGGACTTGAACAAGGCATGCCCTAAAGACGAGTTCCCATTGCCCAACATCGACATGCTTACAGAGGCAGCTGCTGAACACGAAACCTTATTTTGTTTATATTTGCATAGGAACAACATTAGCCAACCAGATAGGATGAGTGATGGGCTCAATGAAGCCAGCTTGTAGAAGTCGTTCGATCTCTTGCTTGATCTTCAATTTGAGCTTGGGGCGGAAGGATTGCAGATGTTGTCAGACAGGGCTGAACCCATTAGTAATGTTGAGATGGTGTGTCACCAAGGCAGGATCCAATCCAGGCATCTCATTGTAATTCCATGCCAATACGTCGCGATATTCACGAAGGAGGGTAACCAATTCCTTTTTTCTGCCAGGGGCAAGTTTTGTGCCAATGTACGTCAGTCAAGGTTCCTTGCCCTAGTCAGCCAGGTTAATTTTTTCAAGATCTTCGGCCTGCGGTCGAGGGTCAGCTTCATAGCAGGGCGGGGCAGCGCCTGGGGTAAGCTCGGGGTCTAGCGGGCAGTGATTGGCCGCGCAACACCATTCTGTCTCCGTGGGCGGGTCGGGGACAAGGGGGTCAGATGACGGACCACCTGGAGCCCCCGCACAACCTCATAACTGGTAGATCATTTTTTCATCTTTGACGATGCGTTGGAAGGTGGGTTGAGGCTTTTGCTTCTTGGACTTGGGGGATGAAGGGGGAGAGTTGGGTTCGGTAACAGGTGGGGGCACTGAGGTCACTCCTTTGTTCTTGGTACTTTTCTTGGTCTTGGACTTGGGAGGCTTGTTTCCACACAGCTCATCCCAGTTTGGCAACTTGGTGGAATGTATATGAGTATCATTCTCACCATCCTCGGCAAGCTTAGTGAAGAAGGAGGCCTCGGCGAAGTAAGATTCGACACATTCGAAGGGGGCCTTGGTTGCGGGGATTGTCATCGCTACCTCATGTCCCGCAGGACCGGCCACCAGTTTCACACACTGGTGGTACGTTGAGGGAATGGCCTTGTTAACATGAATCCAAGGTCGGCCGAGCAGGAGGTGGAAAGCAGACTCGCTGTTGATCAAGTGAAAAGTAGTGTCGCGGCGGACGTTTCCGACCATGAGGTCGATAGTGATATGGTCGAGGGTCGACTGAGGACCCTGCCCAAAGCCAGTAATCTTGACGGGGTCGCAGATGATTTTTCTTGGGGGAATGCCAGCCCGTTGTAAGGTGATGAGAGGCATGATGTTGATTGAGGCGCCGCAGTCTACTAAGGCACGGTGGAAGCCCGTGCCGTTAACAGTGCATTCAAGGTACAGCGGTCGGTTGTGGTGTTCAATCGATGGTGAGTCCTCGTCTGAGAAAATGAATGCGGTAGAAGGGACGTGTCTAAGTTCGGCTTGGGCAGCGAAACATTCAGGACCGAGGACTGTGGTGACCTCGATTAGACAGTTCGAGAGGAAAGTCCGTGCCGCGGGTGAAAACCCCATTTCATCAAAAAAGCTTTTGATTTTTGTCATTTGTCTGACTGAGGACGTGGCTGAGGAGCGGAAGGTACACAAGGTGTGACCATAAGAATGCTTTTTGTAAGGGCTTCGAGAATGATATGCTCGATGTGTTCGGTAACGGCCACGAGCACATGATGCTCCCTGTTTTTGTGGCCATGGTGTGGGTAAGGGTTTCAACGCACATCGTTGTTCTTTGGTAACTGTAAGTCGCCTGACGCGACCTTTCGTGCAAAGATAGCTCGTAGCGCATTGCAGTTTTTGAGATGATGGCCAAGGGATTGATGGAAAGGACAGTAGTTGGGCCTGGTCTTTTCTTCGTCTGTGATGTGGATCCGCACGGGTGGCAGTTGGAAATTTTTGTCATGTGCTACCCACTCTGCCAAGAGTTCCTTCATTGTATTCAGATCACATGGATAGTCGGGTGCAGTCCCTTGTTGCCTTCACTTGTCGGAGTGTCGGTCCCCATCTGGAAACTGACTTTTGAAGCCAGTGTAGTTGTTGTTGTTATTATTGTTGGTGCTATTATGGTTGCGTTGGGTGCTGGGTGTGTCTGCTAAAACTAGTAGTGCATTTTGCGTTCGAGGCTTCCACGGCTTGACAGGACCGACCATCTCATAAGTACGGCGGACTGTTTCCTTGAGGTGTCCCCATGATCTCAGCTGTAGGTTCTCGATGTGCACCCGGTAGGTGTCAGTCATGTGTTTTATGCATATGGGAACCAATGTCTCGCCCTTGCTGAAGTCTGTGCACTCAAGGCATTTGAGATGAAAGCGGTGCACATATTTATTCAAGTCTTCCCTCAACTTGTCTAAGAACTTGTCTAAGAACAACTGGACCATTTCGTTTCATGCGTGGACAATCCCCGTAAGGATCTGGTGGTACAAGTGTAAGCAAAGCCTGTAAGGGACTTATGGAATTCCCTCAACTTCAAGCTGTCCCCCGGGCCATACTGCTCCAATGAGCCTACAAATCTCGTCAAGTGCTCACAGACGTTGCCCTCGTGTCCTTTGAAGAGCACAAAGGCTGGTTGTTTGTACTTTGTGGGATAGGGTATGGTGGCAATATCATTGGCATATGGGGCATGGCCTGTCAGGTGGGTAGAGGGATCAGGTGTAGAGTTTTGTGATAAGCGGTGGATGAGTGCGTCAAAGTCTGCTTGGAGACATAGTGGGGGGATGGTTCTTCATGGCCAACCAAGGGATGATGGCTGGCTGGGGCACCGCGAGCCCCCAAGCCCCCTAGCCCCCTGACGGGGCTACTTGATGAGCAGGAGCAACAGAGGGATGATACGTGACAGGTGCTGGCAATGGCAAGTGTATGGGGGCATGGGTGGGCGGGCGAGACATATCCACCAATTGATCGATTGTTTGATGTTGCTCCGTTAGGTTAGGGTTAGGTTCCATCTCAATTGAGTAATGGGTTTCGGACGAACTTCGTGTCGGCATGCGCTGAGGTGCGACGATAGGGTGAATCTGTTACAACACGGGTCCAAGGTCTGCTTGAGGCCGCGTGATGGCATCACGGGATGCAGTGCATCAGCTGCAGAAGGCAAAGATGTCGCAAGTCCTACCGCCAAGGGTCTAGATGATCAAGGGCAGCGGTGGTCGCGACACTAGGGCCTGAGCGGCGTCAAGAATCAACCCAAGTCCATAAGGTTAGACTGGTGCAATGGTTTGTTGGGAGGCCATCGCCTGTATGGATTTTTGCATTTTCATCATGGCTGTCATAAGAGTGGCTTGCGAGTCTTGTAGGTTGGCTATAGTGGGCGAAAACTGTTGGATGGCCGCATTAACTGCAACTTGTATGTCAGGTGCGGTAGCTAGTGGCTGGTCTTGGAGACGCATGGCACTAGTCCCTTCTTGTTCACCGAGGTGATCCTCCTCTTGCAAGGTGTGAATGAGGCCTTGGCTGGTAGCCCTTGTAACTCTTCAATGTATAGGCATGGAGACTGAGTGTGGAAGATAGGCAGACTGCAATACGATGCTCACCTCCCCAGCAGAGTCACCAAAATGATGCCAAGGAAAATGGGTTCGTACCTACGTGGAGGTAACACAAAGGCGGTAGTCCGAGTCAGCTTCCAAGTATGCAAAGTGAGAGACAGTGACGGCGGAGTAAAGTCAGAGAACAAGGCTTCCCAGATAGGCCATGAGGAGTGGTAATGCTGCGAAGACAAGGCTGAGACGAACAGGACCTGCAGTCGACAATCCAAGTCACGGTCCAAGTGAGGGTCCAATGTCACGGTCCAAAGTTATGTCCAATTTTGTGTTTCTCTCTCTAGAATCCAAGAGCTCTCAAATTCTAGAGTGAGAAAGTGATTTTGTGAGAATGAAGAAGAAGTCCCTTTTTGAGTCAAAAAGTTCACTATTTATAAGAAACAGTGTGCTTATGTCATAAAGTGCCACATGTCCCCCTGGGAGTGACACGTCACCAGGGGTCCTAAAATACCGGTTCTCCGTTGGACTGCCGGTTCCTAAATTCGGGTTGCCTGCCTCGCATAGCGTCGCTCTACCTGTCTGAGAAGACTGACCACACTGTGACAGCATGATCAGAGTAAGCCCGTTGCCCCAGCCACCGATCCAAGCCCTTACTGAATCCCCCGAGGTGCGTCAAGAGACGCGCAGAGAACCTGACAGCTATGAGAGTTGCCCCTATAGCCAACTGCCAGGTTAACTAGGCGAGATGCCCTCCAAGGACCTGTTCCCGTCGCGGAGTGACCCGTCGGTCATTGTCCTGGTGGTGTCGACGATCAATGATAACATGAATGGACATGCTCGCAGCTCAGTGCTCGGAGTCCGTGGAGAGGGGTCCTCGTGCCGGAGCCCCCCCCTCCCCTGTGATTATGACGGCGATAGATTTAAGGTTATGAGCCCATCCCGAGGTGGCGATGACTTTAAGGTTGTTCGTCCATCCCGCTGCAAGGGGTCCTCGTGCCGCAGCCCCCCGTGATTGTGACGGTGATGGCTTTAAGGTTGTGAGCCCATCCCGTGGCGGCGATGACTTTAAGGTTGTGAGCCCATCCCGCTGCGAGGGGTCCTCGTGCCGGAGCCCCCCGCGATTATGACGGCGATGGCTTTAAGGTTATGACTCCATCCCGTGGCGGCGATGACTTTAAGGTTGTGAGCCCATCCCGCTGCGAGGGGTCCTCGTGCCGGAGCCCCCCGTGATTGTGACGGCGATGGCTTTAACGTTGTGATCCTATCCCGAGGCGGCGATGACTTTAAGGTTGCGAGCCCATCCCGCTGCGAGGGGTCCTCGTGCCGGAGCACTATGAGCCGAAGCCCCTAGAAGTATGTAACATGATTGTGGCGCATGGGCACGGTGCCTACAGCATGAGACATTGATTGGGCGCATGGGCACGATGCCAACGGCATGAGACAATACCTGGTGTCGGGGGCACATGCTATGAAAGTGGCGCATGGGGGCGGCGATGAATGTCGCGGAGCAATACTCTGTGCCGGGGGCACATATCATGACAATGGCGCACGGGCACGACAATGAACATCACGAAGCAATACTTGGTGCCGGGGGCACGTATCATGAGAAAGGCGCACGGGCGCGGCGACGAACGTCGCAAAGTGCCGGGGGCACGTATCATGACAATGGCGCACGGGTGCGGCGACGAACGTCGCGGAGTGCCGGGGCATGTATCATGACAATGGCGCACAGGTGCTGCGACAAGCAATACTTGGTACTGGGGCACGTATCATGAGAATGGCGCACGGGCACAGTGACGAACGTTTCGGAGACGGTGCACGGGCTCGCGCCTTAAAGTCATCCAAGTGTTTTGATCGCAACAAATGTCAAATTCAGATTCCCTTGCCTCCAAAAGTTGATCCTAGTGTAACTATGATGCCAGTAGAGGAGAAGCCAGATTTGACGTATAATGATGTTGGCAATGCAAGGAGCAGATTGAAAAGATGCGAGAGGTGTGTATAATCGACATTACTGCATTTTTAGGACTCAGCTTTTCTAGCATCTTATTTATTTATCTCCCTTTCTTTGTGTCAGTCTTGTTTATATGATTACATCCTACTTACATTGAACTCTCTTTTTTTTTTTTTTTTTTGGTGCAAATGCTTACATTGAACTCTCGTTGTAGGTTGTGGAGCTACCCATCATGCTTCATCCTGAAAAGTTTGTTCAGCCTTGGATTGATCCTGCCAAGGTGTTCTCTGCTGTTATGGTCCTCCTGGGACTCTGGTGAAACACTTCTAGCCAGAGCTGTTGCTAATAGAACCGTTGCATGCTCGGTTCGTGTTATCGGAAGTGAACTTGTTCAGAAGTATGTTGGTGAGGGAACTTTATTGATTGAGCCTCACTTTCTCATCTTTGCGAGCACTCTTGGCACTTCCTTCGGTTCGGTGTTCTTCTTTTGGGTTTCCCCAATTTGTCATTCACTGAAATGCCATGGATTTCCACGAATTAAACACAAACAAATTAACTTCATTTATAGGCACCTAATTGAACAGTTTACCGAGCAAGAACACAAACAAATTAACTTCATGCCAGTCTCCAGTATTCTAAAAGGCTACGTCGGTTTAATTAAGCACGGCAATATTCACCGTTCTATGCACGTCACTGTTCTCAGTCAACAATTGCAATATTTACACGGTAACAAAGCTATGTAAAAAAAGATACATATGGATGCAGAAGTTACCCTTCAATTTCCCAGCGTCCCTCATGCCACTTTGACAACCATCCCTGCAGTCACAACATAGAACAGTTATTATAAAAAAAAGTAAATCAATTTTGGAGAATCGGGTTTAATAAAAAAAACTGTCAAACTATCAACATGATTTCCTATTTGGTCATTTAGCTACGCTAGATTTACTTTCGGCTCTGTCTCCATATACATTTTACAACTTTAAAAAGATTCTAAAATACAGTGAATAGGAAAGCCATCCCCACTCAAGTGAAAGGAAGTGAACAAAAAGGGCTGCTATTACCGGAAAGAGTCAATTCTTGCCTATCACGGTGGACTTAAGGATGAAATCCAAGTATTGACCAAATATCATCTTGATGAGTCGAAAAGCTGATCCTCCCCCACTGTTAACTTAAGATCAAGCTCGGGCACATAGCAATATTCTGTGTTTGGCAATGCATATGGAGAAACATAAGCAATGAAGAGGCGGTGGGAGAATAAATAAGCAATGAAGAGGCAGAAGAGACATAAGCAATGAAGAGGCAGTGGGAGAATAAATAAGCAATGAAGAGGCAGAAGAGATATAAGCAATGAAGAGGCAGTGGGGGCATTATAAACATTCACAAGGCTTCCCGTACTCCTCCAACCAAGAGAATTTCAATCTCTTTCCTACCCCGGTTCTTGGAGAGAATTGAGAAGTAGCCCTTCAATTATTTGGTAACGTTAATGGCAGTAATCATTGCCTACTGAGCACAAAGTGCAGAAGATCGTCAGTGAAATTGAATGCAAGTACCGTAGTTCCATCAGTGGAGGTGCTTAGCAACTTATGCATTTTATGTGCGAAATGTGGGTTCACTGTTTGTGTTTGCCATTTGAAGGGTTTAGTGAAGTTATGCTAACGGCGTTTGTAAGCCAATAAATCTTTCTTGAAGAAAAATCGATATTATTGTAAGATTCATTCTTTATCGTCTGTGTGGGGAATGTAAAGAACAGTGGCCCGTAACTAGCGATTATAAGGCTTGTTTTTTTAAGCTGTTTATATTATAGTGTCGGGGGCGGATTTTAGTTTCTGCTGATACAACAGGTAACACTGTCTTATCTGTTGTCTTTGTCCTTGTCATTTTTCCACAGATCCTTCTATTTGAATACTTTGAAGGGTTAAGGTCTGAAATGATGAGACTATGCGCTGTTATATACTCCAATACTTCTTTAGCTCTTAAATCCAACTGAAAACATAAAATGTGTGACTTAAAACCTTTATATGCGTACAAGTCAAATGTGATTAATGTTAATGAGACGAGAGTATGTAATTAGGTACAGAAATTAGAGGTTTAATTCGATTTATCAAGTTCAATAACGTAAATGTCTAGTCTAGGCGGAGAAGCGAAATAGTATTTGGAAGTTGGATTTCTAAAGTCATCAACTGCAATTACTAAGAAGATCTCAATCTCTGTACATTGTATTTAAAAATTGCAACTCCTCCTCAACTATTAACCTTAGACGATTTATTGTAGTCTTAAGTTTATACTGTCATTTATTATAGACTTAAAGTTCTTGCAACTCCTCGTCAACTATCCACCATGTCATATATATATATATATATATATATATATATATATATATATATATATGTTCCTTTTGACTAATTGCCTGATGTCCATCGTACGTACCACTTTGACAATATTATGTGTAGTCAAAACCTACAACAGTAATTATAAGAAGGCAAGCATAACTACTATGACAACTTTTCTTCCTATCACAATTTGCAACTTTTATTATGAATGTCATTTTCAAAATATTTTTGCACGTTTAATTAGCTCTCAAGAGTTGTTCTGACTGGATTGAAATTTGTTCCAAATGTCATGAACTGGAGTATATTATGTGGTGGCAAGGATGAAGTAGTTTAATGTAATCCTTGTCACCAATCATATACTGCTTGCCGCTTGGGGGAAGAAACAGTACGTAGATGGAGTTTTGATTTCTTCTAAAGTCATCAATAGCCATTCATTATTTGCATCTCCTCCTCCTCCTCCTCCTCCAAAAAGCTACCACATCAATAGCACTTCCTAGGAAGACTCTCAGTCTCTGCTGCATTCATTATTTGCAACTCCTCCTCCTCAGCTACCACATCAATAGCACTTCCTAGGAAGATGGCATCTGCAGCATTTATTATTTGCAGCTCCTCCTTAATCAGCACTCTTACAAGATATATACTCCGGATATTGTAAATTGGCACTTACGACCTATGGTAATTTTGGAATGGAAGCCAATAAAGACCGGTGTACGTCACTTTGCAGTAGTAGTCAATTAATTAACAAACATATAGATCGCAGAGGAGCACTTTTTGTTGCTATCCGAACATTGCTAGCTAGTACTGGCTCTCAACCCTTCTAGCTGAGTGCATAAATGAGGAAATGTTGTATTTGTTGTGGGTGTTGTTATGGTATGTGATATCTCTTCTCTCTGTTGGTACAGGAAATAGTGGAGTAAATCTTAAGAGAAAAAAGTCAAGGAGGTATGTGATAAGGGAAAATTAGGAAAAAGGGGGTTTTGGGGTAAAATTTTTGGGGATTGTGGGTTTGTTTTGAAAACTTGTGAAAAAGTGGGGCAACTTTTAGAAATCTCTGAAAAAGGGGATGAGTTGTGAAAAAATAAATTTTTTTTTTCTAATGATGACTTTCCATTTCCCAAATTATCCCTCCCCCAACTTAGTTTCTTTCTTGATGGAAATATGTCTTGGTGAAAAATGTCATCCAAAGAAAACAAAAGGCGTGGGTCCCAGGGACAGAACAATTGCATCACCGCGGGGGGGGGGGGGGGGGGGGAGGCACCCTCCCAACTTTTGAAATTTTTAATATTTACACAAATGCCATTATCTCATAATATTACTTAATTATTTTTCGTTTTGTTGTATTTTTTTACTTTTTATAGTCTTCTTTTTTCTCATTCTTTTACTCTATCTTCGTTCTTCCAAATTCTATATTTCAAATCTTCAGATTACGGAAAAAAAAAAAAACATGATTTGATCAAGGTTATTTTTTTTAGTTAAAATTTTTATAATATGTTAACGTATATGTTACTATTGTACTCGTATAGTTAATAATCACATTGGTAATACATCTATAGAATAAGAGTTAAGCTTCTTCTCATGCAAGATTATTAATTCGTTCTTGACTAACCTTACAAAGTTAAATAAATCACTATGAAAAGCAAAATTAAATGATTACTACTCAAATTGAACAATTATTTTATTTTAGCCATTAATTTTTTTATACCTTCTTGGCCTCCCTCAATTAGACTTTCTGAATCTACTCTCGTAGGTACCCACTTAGAGTAGATACCACAGATACTTCCAATGGAATCCTAGACTTGTTTGGGAATGAGCTTGAATGAATTTGTTCAAGTATCTAGATAGATTATCTAGAAACATGACTACAGATGGAGAAACAGAGGAAACAAATTGGTACCCATACAATCTACAATGAGACACCCATCACAATAGCGTCCGGCTGGGGCATGGAAAAGGTTTCTCCATAGGGAGGAGGAGCTTGCCTGAGTACTTCTAATAATCCACCAGTGCCTGAAATCGAGTCACCAAAGTTGAATATGGCTGGAAAGTTACAGTTGGGAGAGGAGGAAGAGGTTAGGCTTGGGAGCAATGTCACTGCAAGGACAAGAGTAGAGATATGGCAAAGTCTAACAGAGTGAGTCTCCATGAATGTGAGAGAGCTAAACTATAAGGAGAAGGAGATAATTGTTGTGCAAAGAGATGGGTACATGGCTATATAAGTGGGAGAAGAAAAGACCCAGTAAAAAAAGACCCCCTTCCCTGTGGAATAGGCTTAGAGACTCTTCACGTCATTAACGTCATGTATCGATGAGAATCGGCGTACATGTGCCACTTAAAAATTAGGCATCAAGAGTGAGGGTGCATGGGTTGATATAGGACAAAAAATATTATGATCTCGGACTTTTGTGCCAATCAATGTGCGTATTTTGATGAATGTCATTTTTTCATCAATTGACCTCGTATTAATTAAGCATTAGAACTTCAGTTAGCAAAATGAACCATGTTTAGAAGTTAGAATTCTTATCATATATGAACTTCTTTTGTAATGAAAAGCACCGTGTTTTGTCACCTCTTAATTAGGCCGCATTTTTTCTGCCAAAATATACACGTAGATGCTGAGGAAAAAATATTCCGCTTCGGAGTGTGTTCACCGATCAATTATAGAAGAATGGTATAGAAGCACGGTCTGGGTGAAACTAGTCACTTTCTGCAAAAACACAAGTCATTTTATGCAAAAGTGCACGGGCACGTCGAATTCTGCTGATGCCCCAGTCTTTTTTATGTAGAAATTACGGGGTGCACAAGTGCTGCTTTTGCTTTGGTGGGACTCCTAAAAAAAAGAGGACCTTGCGGGAACTACGCTTTCCTTTGCTAAGGAGGTTGGGATTGAAGAAACGGATGCGGTTTAGCCATTTTGTAATGAAAAGCGCTACGTTTTGTCACCTCTAAATTAGGCTGCATTTTTTTGAACCAAATATACACGTTGGTGCTGAGGAGAAAATGATCCGCTTTGGAGTGTGTTTACCAATCAATTATAGAAGAATGGTATAGAAGCACGATCTGGGTAAAACTAGTCACTTTCTGCAAAAATACAAGTCATTTTATGCAAAAGTGCATGTCGAATTCTGCTGATGCCCCAGTCTTTTTATGTAGAAATTACAGGGTGCACAAGTGCTGCTTTTGCTTTGGTGGGACTCCTAAGAAAAAGAAGACCTTGCGGGAACTACGCTTTCCCTTGCTAAGGAGGTTGGGATTGAAGAAACGGATATGGTTTAGCCATTTTGTAATGAAAAGCGCTACGTTTTGTCACCTCTAAATTAGGCTGCATTCTTTTGGACCAAATATACACGTTGGTGCTGAGGAGAAAATGATCCGCTTCAGAGTGTGTTTACCAATCAATCATAGAAGAACGATGTAGAAGCACGGTCTGGGTGAAACTAGTCACATCAAGTCCTTTTATGCAAACATGTATGTCAGATTCTGCCGATACCCGAATTTTTTTATGCAGAAATTACGAGGGGGCACAAGCGCTGCTTTTGTTTCAGTAAGACTCCTAAATAAAAAAAAAAGAACTTTACATGCAAATAAACTTTCCCTTGCTAAGGGCTATCGAATCTTCTCAAAAATATTTTATTAAATAGTTGAAGCCCACTCTCACCCTCCCTTAATATCCACCCCCCCCCCCCCCCTTCTTGACCTCCGCAAATTCCCTCACATAATCCTCAATTCTATCCAACCAATCAATTCCAATCGCCAATATATTTATTTCCACTATGCTAGTAACGTTAGTCACCACTTCCGATGGTTATTATACCATTATGTAATAAATTCAAAGGATATAACTTATAGGTACATACAAGCGAGTTTGGATCAGTTCCAACCTCTATTTTTTTTAATTAGACGTTGATATTTAAAACTTGATTTTTAGTTTTTTCATTTGTCTAAAAACAAAGAAGGAATAATCCTACTTTGACAAATAATACTGGCACACTTGAATGAAGAAAGGGGGCTAAAGCATTTGCATGGAAGTTGTTGTTCATGAAGGAGATTAATGTATTTGAAATTTTTCGTAATGAAAATTATAGCTGGTGGGTGGGTGGGTGGGTGGGTGGAGGTGGGGTGAGGCGTGGGAAAGGGAGAGGAGGGGGGTGGGGGCATGTAGTTTGGAAGGAAAGCTGATTTGGAGGAAAAGATGGGGAGGGATAGTTTGGGTAGTCAAAATCTTAAGTTTCAAAAAAAACCCATTTTTCTTTTAGCTTCCCCATTGTTCAGAAATTTTAAAAAAAAAACTCATTTCTTCACAAGTTTTGAAATATATCCCACTTTCTACAAAAACTTAACCCCAAAACTCACTTTTTCTTAATTTTCCCATGTGATAATGGACCCAGTAACAGTAATGAAATCTGAAAAACCCTTTTCCTTTGGTCAGTGGTCATGGACCTTGCAACGGCGGGACGAAGAAGACGGGAAGGAAGAGAGAAGTTTTTGTTTGGAGTGTGGGCCGTCGCGGGAGGAATGTCATATTCGAGGGTTAAAAAGGAGCTGGTACTGCTCTCTTACTTGGGACTTCCATAGCTGGTGTTTCCTATGTGGCTTGTTGCTTCTGTATCTAGCTTAGTTCTAATTTGGTGCTAACTAGATGGGCCTGTCGTCTGATTTTACTTTATGTCTTGTTTTTTCTTTGTCAACTCTTGTTGTAATCGGTTTCCTTTATAGTATATATTCCTATCTTGATCATCCATTCACCAGTTTCCTTGGTCATCTTTGATTCTCTTTGTTTTCTTTGAGTTACCAAGGCATGGAAGTAAGTTGTATTGTGGTTCCCCCCTCTTTGATACCAATTGGTCTCCAATAGTAGCTTCCAAAAGTCATCATTTAGACCGAAGCAACTCCTCCCTCTTGGACTGTCCTAGAATCACACCATTTCTAAGACACAAGAACTTATTTCCTTAGAAGCTCGTATCTGAATGTTTCCCACCTCATTGACTCCATTTCAAAATCCCCACTCTAGACCCTCTAATGTTTTCGATCAGATCTTTCGAAGGGTTCTCCTCTCCTAAGCTTTTCCACGTTTCTTGGATTTTTTTTCTCGCATTCCTCCTTTTTAACCCACACAGCCTCGAATCTGACATTCCTCCCGCGACGGCTCTTTGGCCTCAATATGTCGCTGTCCATCCTTAAATTGTTGGTTATTTGAAAAAAAAATTATATATATATATGGAGCTGATCCATTGATAGCGCTAGCAAAATGGGAGAAGTTGCTAGCGCGATCTGGCCGTCCACGCGCGATCTGTGGACGGTCCAGATCTTTTTTTTGTATTTTTTTAAGTATGTCCGCTACATTATGTAGCGGACCATTTTTTGACAATACTGCCCCTCAACCCATTGGTCCGCTACATAATGTAGCGGATTACATTTGTAAAAGAAAAACAAAACCCTTCTCTCTTTCATCACTCTCTTTTCTCTCTGGTTCCAATAGGGCGATAGCACTGTCGCCGCTTGCCAATCAAGGACGACGCCGGGGTAGCCACTTATTCCACCACCAGGGGTCTTCAATCTTCTTTCGCACCGCTGCAGATTGCCGCTGGAGTGGTCATCGGTTGAACCATCGCCTCCAACCACCAGATCTGCAGCCGAAGTGGTCACCGCAGATCTCAAGTTTTTGGTAGTGTAGATGTAAAGTTGAGGTTACTTAGATGACTCATGGCAAAGGTTCAGTTCACGTCCAAGCGGAATCAATGGGGAATCCTGCCGATGGTGATCTCACTTTCGGAGAATCGGTGTCGTGGTGGTGCTGCGAGATGGGGACAAAGCACGTTCAGGCTGAGGAGCTAAATCAATTGGTCAAGAGGGCCAGGCCAAATCGGTTTTGTGGTGGTGGTGCTGCAAGATGGTGCTGCGAGATGGTGGTGCTGCGAGGTGGTGCTGCGGTGGTGTTTCTTGTTGCTTTTGATTGTTTGGTCTTTTGCCTTGGTTGTATCATTAGTGTGAGGACTGCTTTTGATTGTTTGGTTGTTTAATCGTGAGACTGCCTGCCTGTTGCACGTCCGATGGCACCTTGCTCCGGCGGAGCTACTCTGCCTTCTTCCGTTGAGAAAAAGGAGAGGTAATTGATATTATTTTCTGGTTAGGATTTAGATACCTCAGCGATCTGCCTCATTGCAGGAGGAAGGAAGCCTAATGGCCTGAAAGTCATAGTTCTCCGTTGTCGAGGAATCAACTGGAGAGATGGAACTAGAGTCCATGGGCTTATTGTTATTGATTCGATGATCCCATTCCTAATTTTTCACCACTTTACAGTTTGTCTGAGAAGGCCCCTGAAAAACCATGGCAGAAGTGTGTGAGAAATTGATGAGAGATGAGGGAGTGAGAAACATGGCAGAAGTATAATGAGAGAAAGGACAGAGAGAGAAAAAAAATGCCTACTCATCCGCTACATAATGTAGCGGATGGAGAGAAAGGACAGAAGAAAAAAAAAACATGGCAGAAGGTGAGGGTATTTTTGTCAAAAAATGGTGCGCTACATAATGTAGCGGACGGACTTAAAAAAACGCACAAAAAAAAGATCTGGACAGTCCACAGATCGGGCGTGAACGGCCAGATCGCGCTAGCAACTTATCCCATTTTGCTAGCGCTATCAATGGATCAGCTTCCATATATATATATATATATATATATATGCACTTCCAAGGATAAGTTGCAAAAAAAGCGGTCCAACCTTTCTGTAAGAGCGTGGGGGGACGAGCGACTACCATACCACGTGAGTGGAAAACCATTTAGACCTAGGTCCATAAAAGCACAATCATCCAACGCGGGCAACACCGATCTGAAGTCCCTGGGTTGCCAATTCGCCCGTGTCGCCAATCTCTGTTTTCACTCGGTACGGCTATCTCACTAAGAAGCACTGACACCCCTCCTAAGTGGAGGTATGGTGTCCTAAACAGACGGACACCCTGACACCCTCCGGACACCGGCCGACACATGTCAGACACGGCTAATCGGTGTCCGAATTTTTTATTTTTTCTTAAATTTTCGACACTATGTCGGACACTTCGTCGAGGAGTGTCGAACACGGCATGGGGCAGTGTCGGACCGTTTGGGGCCAATTTGAGACTAATTGAACTAATTTCAGGGGTCTTCTTCTTCTCTCTCACCTCACGGGTAATCTGTCGGTCGTCTTCTTCTCTCTCGTCGTCGGTGTTGCCGGAGTCGACAGATCTGAAAGTCGCCGATGTTGCCGGAGCCGACAGATCTAAAAGTCGCCGATGTTGCCGGATACCGAAGCCGACAAATCTGTCCACCGTCGCCAAAGCTCTCGCCATTATCGTCGGATGTCCTACGCTGCCGTCACTGACCCACAGGCCTCCTTTGCCGTCACTGACCCACAGGCCTCCTTCTTTTCTTTGTATCCTCATCTCGTCAATCGTCTACTTCCTTTTTTGTTCTAGTTACTGAAAGTCCCTTCCCTCTCATGTCTTTCCCTTTTTTTTCTCCTTCTGTCGTGCATTCTATTGAAAGTCCCTCTCTCTTTTCTTTTCTTTTTATTTAGTTTTTTTGTCCAGTACCAAATAAATGTTTAGGCATGACTTGTATTTATTTGAATTCCTTGTTTTAGTAATTTTTCATTATTGTTTGTTATTTTAGGTTGTGGAATGTATTTGATATATATATTAAAAAAATAGCGTGTCCCGCGGTGTCCGATTTTTCCATCGGTGTCGGTGTCCGACACCGTGTCCCTGTTACCTAGCTATCTCGTTAGAATCACCGACGCACAACCACGATAATTGTGACTCAGCTGAAAAGCTTACATAGTAATTTCCATACGCATTTAATTTTGCATTTTTCTGGGTGCCCATACAAGCCAGGGAACCTCACCTTCCACGAATCCCACCGTCAATGGTAGCGTCGATGTGGTGAATCAAATAGCTATCAACCATTACACTTAAGCTATTTTTTTCCAACACGAGGCCAATCCTCCCGATTTACCTCTCCCTTCCATACCAAGACTATGGAACCCCTATTATAATTTCAGCCTTTCAGTCACCATACTAGTACACTTGGTTTCCCTTAAGAAAACGAAGTGGGATCCTTTTATTGAGCGAAATTTTCAATTCTCGAATTGTTCTCAAGCCCCCAACAATTCCAACAAAACACACTCATGGCCATTGGCGGGACTGGACTCCGGTCGCGGCGTTAAAACATTAGACTTTTGCATACATTTGTCATCCTACCTTTCCTCTCTTTCTTACGGATTATACCACTTCTATAAGCTGCGCATTATCTTCACTTGCTTTTCGCTTTTGCCCATTTCGTTCATCCGGTTCAAACTCTCGGCCTTCTGAGGAATAGATCTTGCCGCTCTCTTCCAGTTGACTCTCGTCTCACCCCCACAACCCTTTGCATTCATCTTTGGTGGCATTTTGTTCATATTTTCCTCTGACGTATTTATTTGGCGAAGAGCTCAAAGTCCCATATTGTGCTGCCCCCTCTTGTGTTGTTAGAGTTTAACACCCCCAAAGTCCTTGGGGAATTTTCTTGGACCATCCCCTCTTAAGAAAACATTATTTCGAATTAGTTCTCCATTTTCCACAGATTATTCAATCCTGGGAATATTTGTGGTTCATTTAGGCCTATACCCCTGTCCCTGTGATCCAAGCCAACTCCTATCCATCAGATGGCTTTCTTGTTCGGTCCTGGTCTAGTCAGTAATGTTTCTAACCACCCTTTTTGCCTTCCAACCCAAAATTACTGCTCATATCCCCTTAATTCAAACTGTGACCAAGATTCAAATTTTTTGGGTGCCACCGGATTCAGCTCCCCATCCCCTTACCTTTCTGCAGAGATCCCTACTTATTCACCATCCGTTATTTTTGCTTTCTCACCAATCACGCCAACATCAACCTCATTTTCTAAAATTAGCTCCTCAATTCTTTGCCGCCAATTCTCTTGATGACCAACCATCATCAGCTTGCTCATCTCAATTACCAACTTCCACATCAAAATCTTGATTACTCGAGGATTTTGAAGTCCTGGACTTTCTCTCAAAGGGCCCGTAGCCATGCACCACACGATGATTGCCTCCCTTTGCCGGATACCCTTTCTGCCACAGATTGGTACTTTTTTTTTTCTTCAAATGCCCAATGCACCCACAGAAATAACAGAAGTTCGCCAGTGGTTCTTACTTGAAAATGACTCCGAAAGTCTGTGCCGCAACTTTTATTTTTGTTCCCCTTTGTAAAGGTTTCCTCACATCAATTCTAAAAGGTCCTATTTTGTTCCCCAGCTTCTCCCTCGCTTCTCTATACATGTAATTGTATGGAAGATTGTAAACTTCAATCCAAATATCACAACAATTTGTATCTAACTCCGAAGGTTGTGTATCTCCAACAAACTCCTTATACATCACAAGTTGTTTATCAAAAGGCATGATGTTCAAATTGAAAAAGGATTAGGCATCCCCTAAACCCTTGAAATCCAGCCTCATCACCAGTTGCCGAGCATTCATCATCTACCCTGAAAAGCCTCAAAATTATTACGTTCTCCTGGACAACTTTCTCAATCAAGCACAGTGAAGCCTTTCGTTTCGTTGTTGGCCCACTGTTCCGGTCAAGTCTACCCCTTCCTCTTCTTCCGCCATGAACGATAGGTCTACCCACAACCAAACCATTTCCTCCTTGGCTGCCTTTGCCCAAAGTACTCATTTTTAGGTGGAGAATCAAGGTAAAGTTGACCTGGAATGTCCGGTCAAGTTAGTCGGCATGATAGTCACTCTTCAGAATGTTGTTTTTTTCACTTAAAACAGAGTAATACTCCGGGTTGTCCAAAGAGTAATTAACACAAATGTGCATATGTAGAAGCACCCAATGAAGGAAAGTATAGCCTTGGCTCCTTGTCATCCTTGCTCATATAACTGACAATGATCTACCAGGGAATTCAACAAAAACGACTAAACTGCAAACAGGCCTTCACTTACAGCACTGATCCTGTCTGCTATTTGTGCACTTCCCCCCACCCCAGAAGAAAAGACAATTCTCAAAATGCCAACTTATTCTAACTAGGTTTTGTGCAATGCTTTCCATTTTTGGCCAATCCCGTGCTCCAATGCACAGGAGACCTTTTAGTGCATAAGAGATTTTCCACTAGCTGATCATTAAGCTGGAAGGGATCTGGATGCCCCAAACAAGGGAGAGTATGCTATAGGGTTCGTAGTCTATGAGAATATGCTGCAGTTACATCAACTTGAAGTCTAGGATTATCTGAAACACACTACCAGAGTTCATGTTTAAGACTCGGGAGGGCCCCCTAATTTATCGGATGTTATCATCCGAGTTGCATGATCTCCCACTTCAGTGTGTGGACTAGTGAACCTACATGAACATGGAAGGGCTTGTTGAATACTGGGTGCGGTGTCACTGAAGCACAATTTGCTCTAAAACCAAAAGCATAGTCATGGTTATGCTAAAATAACTCATTGCAGAGTCAAAGGTCCAACCTAAGGAGTCGACAATCCAATCATTTAGTCAAATCCATGATTCAAGGGGTAACAGCCCAACAAACATAATATGTTGCTCCACCAAAAAAATTCATAATATAGTCAAATCCAAGTACTTAATTTGGATCTTCTGTTTGTCAACAATAAACCTCTTCCAAAAGAGAATTTCTATAACCAATGCTCAAAGCTACAAGGAGCACAACAGACGGCTGTTTTTTTTTTTTATTCAAAAAATAGTAGTTTTTCCATTCCGCATAAGGTAAAATATACCTCTAGATAGGACAGAAGATAGAAAAATGATTTATTGTGCTGTTGATTCTTTCAGATATGAAATGAGGTCTGCACGATCCTGTGGCTTCTTCAGTCCAGGGAACACCATCTTTGTTCCAGGTATATACTGCAAACAAACGACGACATAATTAACACAAGCACAGTGGTAATTATCCAGAATAAAAAGGCATAAGCACAATGAGCCCATAAGAGCAACTAAGAAGAGATGAAGGGGCATTACAAAGTGAACCTCCACTTAAACCAGCGGTTAACACGTCTGGCGCTCCAAATTATAAAGCTTTAAATGATGTAAACGCTACCGAGTTTGATAGGCTTTGGCATTACTTACGAATCTACCTATTCTACTAAACTGTTGACGGTTCAGAACAGTCAACAATTTCAATAGCTAAAGACAATGGGCCTGCAATAAGACGAGGGCTGCTCAATTAAAAAAAATTTCAAGCTACGAAGATAACCACCTATAGGTGGTGGATAGGGTGGGTGGTACCGCTCAGATTGCGGCCAATCTTCCTAACTGCGCGCCTGCCGAGCCCTATCTGGACCTTAAGTTAATTTACATTACTGAAAGGGATTAAAATTGCCCGAACCTTTGTTTATCTTTTATTTACGTTAGGTTTAATACTGACGAAAACAATATTCTACAACTAGCAGCTTATGTAATTGGAAAGGCCGAGTTTTTCCTTGATCAGATTAATAGAAGCTGGCTTTAAGATCCATCGAAACTTATTACGCGTGTATAAAGAAAAACTTTTCCAACATCGTCAAAAAGTTATTGGTGGACCAAAATCAGAATGAAAGAGAGGATAGGCAGATAGATGCAATTTAACACTCAAAAAGGAGCACTAATAAAAACACAGTAAGCAAAAATGAGCAATGTTCTCTTTCAAGGACATGTTCTCTACCTGTATCCAAAAATCAAAAGACTGAAGGAAGAATAAGGATTTCTTTCAACAAGGAAGCCAAGATGAAAACAAAACAGGCAGGGGATGAAACCCCTGAGTAGCAGAATCTCCCTCCAAACATGCCAAATGTATTATAATTGTAAGGAAATAGTTCTTTCAAGAAGCTCCATATATTTCAACCATCCAATAAGAACAGAGTCCTCATATACATATCAATCTGCCCTACATTTACCCTCCAGCGTCAACCTTCTCTTAAATGAAAAGGTAGCAGCCTACATGCTTACTATTCCGTTTTCAGGTAGTAAGCACCAACATGTAAGTATAGAAGATAATCTTCTAACCATACTCCAAGTATAATGTATGAGGAGGCACTTAAGAAACAGCAGTTAATCATGCATTGACATACTCCCTCCATCCCAGTTCTATTTGCACATGTTTGACATGCATAAGGTGTAAGAATTTGGTCAAAAAGAAATTGACTTTTCCAGTAATGCCCTCACAAAAGAGCACTATCTTTACCATATTGCCTTCACTTATATTCTTTCCCCTTTTCTGATGCAGAATTTCATACCTCTTCCCCACCACCACGGTCAAGGCCGCAACCATCAAGGCACCACATCCCTGTTGCTATCATCCTAACCACACCGCCATCACGAAACCTCCACCATGTTGCAAATAATTGAATCTCAACCACTGATACAAGAATGTGAAGTATATCAAAAGCTTTGATGCCGTGAAATTGAAAGGTTCAAATTTTCAGAGCAAGCTTCACAGCCATCAAGAACCATAAGTACGGTGCAACTCTCCTTTCGATTCGTATGTCTAATTAGGTGATTCAAATCTATGATTATGATTGTCAATGAAGGTTTTGATGGAGATAAATAGTGGATTTGAATGGTGGCAGCTGAAGCTTTCTTTGGACGTGATGATTATTGTTGATGACTGGATTTCTGCCGGCACATATCATCAGTATCTGCATCTTACTTTTGTTGTTCCCATAGACTGACTAGGCTTTCACCCAGGTTAATATGGTCTTCGGGAGGCCGACTAGGCCGACGAAGTTGCCAAGGTGATGATCGCCTTTGCATTCACCCAGGATGCAAAGGCGTTCAGCCGTTCACCTTTCGCCTAGGCGGTGAAGTATTCACCGCATCAAAAGCACCTCTGAAGCACGGACACCTCTCCTAGGTGGAGGTTTGGTGTCCCAAACGGACGGACACCCCGACACCCTCCGGACACCGCCCGACACGTGTCGGACACCGCCGATTGGTGTCGGGAATTTTTTATTTTTTTTTTAATTTTCCGACACCGTGTCGGACACTTCACCGAGGAGTGTCGGACACGGCGTGGCGCAGTGTCGAACCATTTGCTTCTCTTACCTCACGGCCGATTCCTTCTCCCTCACCTCACAGGTGCCCTTCTGAGCCATTACCGACTCGGAGCTGTCGCCGGAGCTCAGTCGCCAACAGATCCAGTCGCCGGAGAAGCCGAGGCCGACAGATCCAGTCGCCGTCGCCAGATACCGAAGCAGCTGTCGCCATCGCCGGAGCTCACTTGATCGTCGCCGGAGGTCCTCCGCCGCCGTCGCTGACCCACAGATCCTTCTTCCTCATCCCTTCTCCTTTTTCTTCTATTCCCTGTCGTTTCTTTCTCTGTGAAGTGTGAACTCTTCAGTGAAGAGTCATTTGACTCATTTCTTTCTTCTTTTTTTCTCCTCCGTCAATAGTCATTTGACTCATTTCTTTCTTTCTTTCTTTCTTTCTTTTTATTTTTTCTCCCTCTGTTTCTTGCATTAGTACTACTATTAAGTGAAGAAAGTCTCTCTCTTTCTTTTTTGTTTTTTTTTTCTTTTTACTTAGTCGTTTTATCCAGAACATTTCAGAAATATTTTTTGACTTAGTTATTATTTTAGATTGTAAAATATATTTGATATATATATAAAATATAAATATATTAAAAAATAGCGGTGTCCTGCGGTGTCCAAAATCTGATTTTTTGAAAATTGCGGTGTCCGGTGTCCCCATCGGTGTCGGTGTCCGACCGTGTCCGTGTCCGTGCTACCTAGAAAAGCACCATCCACATCCACCACCACCATCAACATCTAAATAACCACCGCAAAAGTTACCACAACAATGCTTGAAAATCGGATCAGCATATGACTTTATTTTATCTCAAATCAAGTTAATCTTACAATGAAACTAAATCGTTAACAAATTAAATTTTTTGAAGTATCACATCTAAATTTAATTAAGTTTTGATCAAATCAGAAAATCTACCCAAGATCGACATCAATTCCACTGCTGGTATGCTACCTGGTGGTTGATAAGATGTGACGGCAACCACTGTGATGACAGGCAACGGCGATGTTTAATCGTAAGCGATGGCGATGGTGGTGGATCCTGGTGGTTAAAGGAATGAGGCTGTGGAGGAGGAGGAAGGCGGGAGAAAGTGAGGAGGACTGGAAATCGTGCTGTGGTAGAGGAAATGGAAAAATATGGTTAAGAAAGAAGAGGTAAAGGTGCAAAGACAAAAAGAAAAGGGAAGTGAGGGTTGGTTAGGCCAAATAAGAAGTTAAAGAAAAGATTTTTCTAAAATAAAAAAGTGAGCAAAATTTTCGGGATAGCCAAATAAGCAAAGTTTGAGCAATATTTTGCGACGAAGGGAGCGTAAAACAGAATGTAATAATCGTTGTGTCACCTTTGCAAGGATATTCCATCATCCTACTTCAAACTACACCTCAGATTATAGAAGATGATTAAAAACTCATATACTAGCAAAATACCGACACTATCCTAAAATTTTCCATTTTTTAAAAATAAGCGCATCAAAGCGCCCCCCAAGGGTACCAAACAAAAGGTCAAACCGCAGAAATAATCCACCAACCCTCTCTTGACAATAGATAACTACACCTCAACAAGTCTAAATTCATTAGCAAATGTACAACAGCCATCACTGAAACCGGAAGATCCTCCTTCCGCTTGAGAGAAGGATGGAGGGAGGAAGGAGGCCCAATAGAAGCAAGCGGTACTGCAATCCACCTTGGTCATCCCTTGGACAAGTAGGACCCCCTCCCTCAAAGTGCAAATGGTGGATGCTCCTGGCCTAACACATCATTTTATAAGAGGATCAACAAGAAACGCATCCTACCTAGCTTCCACTTAGGATGATCGCGCCTCAATGGCTAAAGCACTCCCATAATGCAAAGTAAGCTTTGGCGCAGATCTAAAGAACCCCAAAAACGGAGGCTTAAATGGTTCTCCCTCGCACCAGATTAACCTGCTACCAACGAGACTGCCACGAACTTCCCTATTAGGTTTACTCAATCCCACAAACAATTTACAATCTCATCAAGACACATTTCCCCCTTGAACTTGAATGGATCGCCACCAAAGGTTATGCCACCTATTCGGGTCATTCATCGCCAACATGTTCCAGCCCCACCCCCACCACCACCCTTAAACCTCGGGCACATATTAAGAGGTAATAACGTTCCAATTCAATATTCTGGCGCGGTTTAAAGTAGCATCCCTTTTCAGTCCAGCAAAACAACACTAGTGGAACAGGTTGTTGCACTAAGAGAAATTCACCAAGCACGAGAGCCCGCCAAGTAAATGAATCACAGAACACTAATATGCAGATGTAAGGAGATAACACAACTTGCTTCGCTCCTTCACTCCGGGCTAGCATGGCGACAGATCTGCCGCTTCAACTTCCCTCGGAAAAGAAAATCAACATAAAACTTCACTCATTATAGTAAATGGAGCATTCCAACCACTTCAACTCCCTCGATCCCTCGGGTTCGCATTTTCTTGAGTAGACTTAAAGATCCACGGACCCAGATCCCAATAATAGCAAAGTTCCAACAAAATTATCCAAATGAAAGTACATAAAACCCGTCATGTATACCTATCTAAGATAAATTCATAAACCTCATACCCAATAATACCCTAAAGTCGTCATTTCTTTGACTCCCAAGTCAATTTCTTTATGTCCTTTTCATACCTAAATTGACTCGACGAATCTACAATATGATATGCAAACATCTAGAAAGTTGAGTATTCAAGTAATAGTCACCACACTATACATGCTAATTGTTCTGAGTTTCTTAAAACTTGAAGGAAACAGCTAGAGCTTAACAATACTACAACTTGTACTCACCATCTCGGTATCACTATGTGGTAGATTGCTCCCTCCGTACAATGAACAGTGCCATTGAAATTGAAATTCAAGTACGGAACCAAGTTCCTTAGATTTAAAGATTATAAAGGAGCACTCAAAGCATATTCTCTCAATTCAAGTTTACTTGGAACAGTATCCTGAATCTAAAGCTTTTTCTAGATACCGATTTATGGGCTTATGGCTGACGCCTAAACTGCCTGCTGAACAACTTGATGTAAGACACTTAAGTGGGTACTTTCAATATCAAGCACATAATGGGTTTGATCTGTAGCCTCTTAGGCTTAACGAACCAGATTGATAGTAACTGGATCATTTCCAAAGATAGAAGGCCGCCCCATGTGGGAGCAAAGTGGAAGCCTCCTTAAAATCATACTTTATGGAGCATGACATCTACTATGTTTCAAGAAGCAGTCCCTCAAAGTTCATAGTCAAACGCCTAATGCAGGGATACCAGTCCAAGTAAATCATCAAAAGTATAACACGACATGCTTTGGCAACAAGAACTCAACTTTGCCATAGAATACATAGCTGTGTGATATTGTCAGCACGTTATTTTTGTGAGTAAACCGGTTATACCTTTTTGGGGTTCAGCAAGTAATCGACGTCTTCTCCTCCCAGATCACAGCCATGTTCTTGTTGGCAGCAGAGTAGGAGTATCCAGAAGTAGTTCCAGACTGCCGTCCAAAAAGTCCATTCAGATTAGGCCCTGTACGTCCACCAGTTTCAGGTATATCAGTCCAAAAAGCATCCAACTAGTCATATTCCTACCCAATATTCTACGAAGATAGTAGTAAATTCAAACTACTATCTCAGGTCATACAGTAGAATAACGCGTAATGTCACCTAGTAGAAGAAACCCAAAACTACCCAATTCCCTCACAATATTTTCTACGAGAATATAAAATGCCGGTATGCAGATCCATTCGACCATTCCCCACAACATCGCTAGTTTCCTCTTACCATTCACTTTCAATAAAATATAGAAGGCTACACAGCTTTTAACATTCCATTTTCTTTCTTCTGGGAAGCAATCAAACTTTTTACACAATAGGTGCTGTTTTGGGTCAGAAAATATAGATCGGAACCGCGAGCACCCATTAGATTAGACGAAAAGAAGACATAGGGGAAGAGGCAAGCTCGGGTAAAATATGTTTTGAGCATTGAAAGTATTTGGTTGGATTGGAGCGGGAAAGTAAGCACAACAAACAAATCTGGGCAAGGACGAGGACGAATGGTATGTAAGAAGATGATGAAGAATACAAGTAGAAGACTGGCCGGCGCCCTTGTCGATGTCAGGGACAGGTCCAGGCCACCTCTCAAAATCAAAATAAAATGGAACAAACCACAAAGGGAAGACAACAATGGAAAATCAAGTAGCAGCTGAGTCAGGCCAAGGAGTTACAGCAGCAGAAGAAATTGGCTTGGAATGAAAAATGCAGCGCGTGAAGGGAAATAAGGAAGGAATTAACAAAATGGGAAGCGCGTGGCAAGAGCTGACTATGCACCATTTTGGCGCATGACCAGCACTCCAAGCACCAACATTTATGTAAACTCTTTCCATTAAGATGTTAGGGACAGGTGATTATTGGTTGTTAATGTCATAATCTCTGTCCTAATGGCATCATAGTTTTAATTATCCTTAGCCTTCTTTTACTTAACTGTCCATTAGGAGTAATTAGTAGAAAAGGGTGAGCTGGAGAAAATGGTTGTAACTGCTCATATATGTGAAGGACACGTGAAGGGGAGATCATCATTATCAGAAAATTGAGAATCATTTCTTCTTCTCTCTGGCTCTTCTCTTCCCATCTGTTCCTTCTTGCTTGTTACTCTTATTCATCTTAAAACTATTCTATCATCACATACTGTCATCCTTCAATTCACCATTGTTGTAAAGCTGTGTACCTAGGTTCATCACAGTCGACGGTGTGGCACTGGGCGCACTTGGTCTTGAAGATCTTCTCTCCCGCCTTCGAGTTCCCCGGCGGCGCCTCTGCGAACGATGCCATTAATTTTCTTTCCTTTTTCTTGGGTTGATTTTCTGCGAGTCTTGCTGCTGCTGCTGCTGCTAGGGCTAAATGGGGAGGGGAGGGTCAACAAATTGGAGCCGCGCGTGCGCTGAGTTGAGTGGGGAAAGGTGGACCAAATCAGGGCCGTGTGTGATGCACGTTCCCTTGTACCCACGTGTCAACTTCTTAGCGGTGTCACCCTTCTCGAGCCTCGAACGGGTGGTTTTGCTGAGAATCGAGTGTAATTCTTTTGCGTTTTAATTAATAATAATAATAATAACGAGTCAAAAAAAAATTTAAGTATCGCGTATAAGTGTTTATTATCACATTTAGTAAAATAAAAAATCTTAAATTATAGAAAATAAATAAATGAGTCATGCTTGTGGCAAAATAAAGTAGCAAAGTATTATCATCATGTGGAACTTAGATTTAATTTTAACTTCAATTTTTTAATGAATTTGAAATTGTTAAAACCAAATTATGCAAAGACAAAGTTACCAATGTGATATAATATCAAGTTTGGGCTATATATATATTATATATATATATATATATATATATATATATTTTATGAAGTCTAAATTATGAAAACCAAACATGTCTTCAAAGGTAGTTATTTAGCATTTAAGATTTGTTATTTGTGTCATTTTCTAAAAAAATCCCACTTGTCACCATTTTAGATAGGTAGTTGGTAATACCAAATGAATATTATACCAAAACATGTTTTCTCTACACGCACTGTTCATACCCTATTCTGGTCAGACCAGCGGGCCTGCTAGGGGACCCACCTTGTGCGACACATCACCCAGTCGACGGTCAGTTATTCAACGCTCACAGGCCGGTCAAAGCGTCACATAATCAAGTCACGTGCTTTTCCCCTTTGAAGAAGCAACCTTCCCTTGTCGGCCTACCCCGAGGGGGTCGGCCACCTACCTTGACGACCGACATCCGTCGCCCATGGTCGCACGCCGTAGTCGTAGCGACCTTCGTCGCCCTCGTCTACGCTCCCCTTGCAACTCTCATCGTCCGCGCTCCAACTCCGCGACTCTCATCACCCGTGCGCCCTCTCCGCGACTCTCGTCGCCCTCGTGCCGTCTCCGCGAATCCCGTCGCCTGCACACCTTCGCTGCGACCTTCGTCGCTGCGCCCATGCGCCACAATCATGTTACAGGCCTCCGGGCATCACACTTATTCACCACACCATGCGCCCCCACTATGGACGTGGAACATGCTTCGACCCACTCTCCAGAGTGTGCGGCATTCCGGGGGCTCCGCTCGTAGTGCTCCGGCACGAGGACCCCTCACTGCGGCATGGGCTTAGCCCCATCACGAGCTTAGCGCCATCGTCGGCTCAATCAAACTGAGGGACGGGCTTCGTGTCGTGGCCGGCTTAACCACCGGGGGCTCTAGCCCTCGCAGCAAGATGGGCTCGCAACCCTGGAGCCATCGTCGGCACAACCTTGAAGCCACCAACATCACACTTGCAGGGAGCTCCGACGCGAAGACTTCACCGCAACGGACCCTAAGCACCAAGCGGCGACCATGGTCACTCACGTTACTCATGTTACTGTTGATCGTCGACACCACCAGGGCAATGACCCACGGGTCACTCAGGGACGGGAGCAGGTCCTTGGAGGGCATCGCGCCTAGTCCACCTGGCAGTTGGTTACAGGGGCAACCCTCACCGCTGTCAGGCTCTCTACGCGTCTCTTAACGCACCTTGTGGGATTCAGTAAGGGCTTGGACTGGAGGCTGGGGCAACGGGTTACTCTGATCATGCCACTGCAGCGTGGTCAGTCTCTTCAGACGGGCAGAGAGATGCTGCGAGGGCAGGGCAGCACGAACTTGGGAATCGGCAGTCCAACGGAGAATCAGTACCTTGGACCCCCCTGGCGACGTGTCGTTCCCAGAGGGTGACACATGTCAACTTATGACACATGCACATTTTTGCCTATAAATAGTGGACTTTGGAGCTTTTTCAAGGATCTTTCTCTCATTTGAACTTTTCACTTTCTCTCTCTAAAAAGACATTCTCTCTGGAATTCTAGTGAGAGAAACACACTTGGACTCCCGTCCCCGAACCCTCGACGTTGCATCCTTAACACGGACTGTCGACTATCGCCCCTGTTCGTCGTCGCCCTGCCTGCGCGGCGCTGCCAGCCCTCACGACCTGTCTGGGGAGCCTTGCTCTCAGCCTTACGCCGTCCTTGCTGTCTCCGCGTTGCCTACCTGGAAGCTGACTCAGACTGTATCCTTTGTGGCACCTCCACGTAGCATCGAACCCTTTTCTGTATCAACACTATGTTGAAGCGACTTTCTTCCCAAAGAGCATGTCGATCAACTGTGATTCCTGTTATGAGGTTGAAGCAAGTTGATTGACTATGCTTTCCTACTATCAAAATTCTTTTACGAAATGCTGATTAAATTACACGTTAAGATGTTTCTTTTTTCCTCCCCATTTTCTTTAATTTTCTGGAATCAATAACTACAAAAAGGTTTGGACAAAAAGAAGATATTTCTACTCATAAAATATTGTAGCCCCTCTGGTAGTAAGGCATATGAAAAGAATTTCATTTCTTACATCGATTGATATAAAATGATATTTAAAGAAAAACTATCTCATGTTCCTAAAATAGAGGACTATTTTCATATGTTACACACATCAATGCCAACTATCCACATTTTTATATGTTGCATTAGTTAATGTAACTGGTGACTACAAAAAAGTATTATAGTGGTAAATATATTGAAACCTTTGTAACTTATAATCCACTAAAATATACAAAAGAAAAGGATGGTACCTACAAAAGCGGGCTAAATCATGCGCCTAAGTATCGACCAGTCTTCTACATGATGTACACAACTGGAACAGAACGTAACAATCAGAAGTACTACTAGAGTGTCTAAAATGTGTTCTAGTTTTGTTGTTTAAGCACCTTTTAAATAAATTAAAAAAAACTCTTTCAAGTGGCTCATATGATATGAAGAAGTATATTAGATTCTATCTTTGATTCTCAAATTAATAATTTTATGCAGATTATGCAATCACCGTATCAAGCTTAGTAGCGTGAGCTAATAATTAAGTGAGACATTAAGGTGGTCCATGTTGTTGCAGCTAAAAACTGGATCAGGAACCACACCAGAAAATAGGCCTGCAAAAGAGAATACGGAGTGACAGCCGGGTGGGATTCCGGCAGGGGAACGCTCCGATGCTTAAGTCAGAGATTGCTAACAAGGTAGAACTTTGAAAAGCGATAATAACACATTGTGTATGTGTGTGAGTTTGTCCAAACCTGAGGGGTTAGACCCTTTATATAGTAGTAGGAGGAAGACTCCCAACGGGTTTGCGAGTCTTGATAGATATGGGGCAGGTCAATCAAGATCGCGTTAGGATCCTTGAGGATTACGCCATAATCCTTCATGATTTAGTTAGGATCCTTTTAGAACCCTAACTACATTGATATGGTAACCACCAAATTCGTAGTTAATCAGGATTGACCATGAATCACAACTGCCACGTGTCGCTCATAGATAGGAGGTATATGTTTAGCTATATCATATGCCTCCTGCTTCTACCAGCGTTAATGAAGCGGGTGGAAGCACCCTTTTCCTCAATGGAGATAGTGAAATATACCCAAATAGAATGGAAACTATTTTTCGGGATTTCAAGCGTATGAGGAGAGTTCTGTTCGGACAGGATTCCGCTCGGGCATAATTATGTTCGGCCAAAGGGCATTCTGCTCTGGCAGAATTCTGTTCGGGCAAGGTCACTCTGCTCAAGCAGAGTGCTCGGACAGGATTTTGCTCGAGCAGAATTCTGTTCTGTGAAAGGGCATTCTGCTCGGGCACTATTCGGCCAGGATTTGGCTTGAGCAGAATTCTGTTAGGCCAAGGGCACTCTACTGGAGCAGAGTGTTCGGACAGCATTCTGCTCGGGCAGAATTCTGTTCGGCTAAGGGCACTCTGCTGGAGCAGAGTGTTCGGGGCAGAATTATGTTCGGCCAAGGGCACTCTACTGGAGCTAAGTGTTCGGACATGATTCTGCTCATGCAGAATTTTGTTCGGCCAAGGGCACTCTGCTGGAGCAGAGTGTTCGGATAGAATTCTGCTCGGGCAGAATTCGGTTTGGTTGGCCAAGGGCACTTTGCTGGAGCAGAGTGTTCGAACAGAATTCTGCTCGGGCGGCGCTCTGCTGGAGGAGTGTTTGGACAGGATTCTGCTCAGGCAGAATTCTGTTCAACCAAGGCCCCTGCTGGAGCAGAGTGTTGGGACATGATTCTACTAGGACAAAATTTTGTTCGGTGAAGGTCACTCTGCTCGAGCAGAGTGTTCGAACAGGATTCTGCTCTGGGCAGAATTCTGTTAGGCTAAGGGCACTCTGCTGGAGCAGAGTGTTTGGACAGGATTTTGCTTGGGCAGAATTCTATTCGGCCAAGGTCACTCTGCTAGGGCAGAGTGTTCGGACAGGATTCTGCTTGGGCAGAATTTTGTTGGGTTTATTTTCACGTATCTTTTTTTTTGCCATTAATGCCTTTGAGCGGGATTTTTTTTGCACTTTTAAAACTTCTCTTCTCTTAGCTCGCGACACGTAGGGGTTAGATGAACAGTTGAGTTTCCCAAGAGACGGTTACTTGGGGTTTTCCTATAAAAAGAGATCTCCCCTTCATTTTTTCCTCACTCAAATCATTTAGAAGCATTCTTCTCTTCAAGTAAGTCTCATTTCTCTCTTCTTTCTGTTCAGCACTTCGAGTTTCGTAGTCTCTAAGTTAGTACTAGAAAACATGTCAGAAACTTCAACGTCTTTTTCTTCTTCCGAGGAAAATATAGTTATTAGTAGTAGTTTATCCTCAAGTTCAAAACAAGTTCCAACTTCAGGAAGTGAAGTTGGAACTTTAAATCCATAACCTCCACAGCCTCCAACTTCACAACCAGTACAACTTTTGTCTTCTCAACCTCGACAGCCTTCAACCTCTCAACCTTCACATTCTTTGCCTGCTAAGAATGCCTTAGGAGATGTGAAGGATCAAGCCGAGGATAAGGCTAATCCTAAGCCTTGATATACTGCCGATGAGAAGTCAAATAAGATGTCCACCGAAGATCTGTTGGAGTTGATTCTAGAATATCCTCTTCCCAAAGGTTGGTATGCTCGTGTTCCTGGTTTGTAAGAACCAGTTAATTATGGAACTAAATTTGAAATGGGGATATACGAAGAGCAGGTAAAGTTTGGGTATAGGCTTCCTCTTCACCCTTTTGCTCTTGTTTCTTCGAGCACTATCATATGGCTCTCAAACAACTTGTTCCCAATGGTTGGAGGAAGCTGGTCGGACTTATATACTTGGTTTAGACTTCAGGCTATAAACTAGATGCAACAGATTTTATAAGAGTCTTCTTTGAAATCTATTTTTTCAAAGGAGTTGCCAACTGCCTATGATGGTATTACATTCATAGTAGTCAGGGACTTCTGAAGGGTGGACCCAAGTCCAATAAAGGTTGGCATTCTAGATACTTCTTTATCAGCCGCCTGGATAAGAGGAAGCTACTGTTTGAAAGAGATTGGAACCATTACCGTAAGGATTTTGATAACCCAGGCAAGCCCTCTCCTAACAACCTTACCAAGCACATTCTTAGCCACATAAAACTTCGAGGATGGCTATCCATTGATGAGCCGAGCAGCAGTTAGAGTGGGCGAGGATTATTCCTCGCAAGCCTGTTCTAGCAGGAGCTTTGATTCCTCCTCCTCCTGTTATCTCCAGCATGTCTCTAGATGAGAGCGTTCCTCTAAATGTGCATTATGTAGGTTTTTGGTTTTCAGACTGTGTTTCGATGTTTGTTTACGATTAATTCATTTCTCCCTTGTAGAAATAGCAAGTGGAAGTGGGAAATCGCCGCAAGGAAGCTTTCTCGGTGTTCTTAAAAAAACCAAGGGAAAGTAGCCAAGCGTTGAGTTGCCTCCCACTCCGAAGAAGACCAGGGTTACTCCTCCTGACCATTTTTCGCAAATCGTTGAGAGAGTGTCTATCAATGAGGATCCCATCTTCCGACCCAGATGGACCCTTAGGTACGATGACATCGGGATGCCAAACAGCCAGATCTTAGAGCAGCACCTAGTTCATGGAGTTCTTCCTCGTGACAAGGAGGTTTTCCAGAACCAGACTCACGAGACCTTCGCATGTTCTTTTGCTCAGGTTGTATACACTGTAACGTTCTTTCTTCCAACTAACTTTTGTTTCCTCCTTCAACTTTCATTTAGCTGATTGTTTCAATATTTATTTCAGATGTACGCTAGAGGGTCTACGATGCTGTCTCGCTTTGAGATGGCGAGTCAGGTGGCAGCTGAAGAAGCTCAGCAGAAGAGAGAAGCCATTAAGGAGGCAGAGGAAGCCACTCGTCGCGCTGAAGAACTGAGCAAGAGAGAGGCTGACTATCTTGCTCAAATTGAGACCCTGGAGAAGAGACTGCAACGGGCAACGAGAGGACAGCCGAAGAGGCGAAGAAGGTGGAAGAGGCTCGAGACCAAGGCATCCACGACTTCCTCGATAGAAATGCCAGGGAAGAATGGCTGAAGAAGTAAACAGATGATGGTTTGGAGATCTATGAGAGGGGCTTCATGAAGGCCAAGGACATGTTCGCTGAGCGCTTTCCTGACATCCCTTTGGGTGACTTTGTCATGCCTGCAGTGGCTTCTCCATCCGGGGAGACTGCCATGCCTTCAGAAGAAAGAGACGTTGCAGCTTCCAATCCTCTAGAGGAAGGTCCTTCTGGCGATGCCCCCAAACCTTAGATTTTGCCTTTGTATCTAGGCTCTTCCTTCCCTTAGACTGAGTATTTTGAAGCCCTTACAAGGGCCTTTGCAAAACTCTACCTTTATTTATTTGATGGAATTTTGCTTTACTATGTGTTTTAAGTGGTTTATATTACCATTCACACAGCATTATTTATTTTTACTTTAACTCAAACTCTTTATTCATCACTTAAAGAGCTGATAAAGAGGTTAAGCACCCTCTGCTCGGGCAGAGTGTTTGGGCATCATTCTGTTTGGACAGAATGTTTTGTCCAAGCTTGGCACTCTACTCGGGCAGAGTGTTCGGGCATCATTCTGTTCGGACAGAATGTTTTGTCTAATTTTGGCACTCTGCTCGGGCAGAGTGTTCTAGCATCATCCTGTTCGAACAGAATGTTTTGACAATTTCGGCACTCTGCTCGGGCAGAATACTTGGCTAAGTTTGTATTACAACAATGCTTAGAAAAATAACTTTATTGCTCAAGCAAAAGATAGTCCACACTGGATTGCTTAACAACCCATTATTTCAAAAAAAAAAATGCTAAAGACTATTTCTAGAAAATTGGGGTTTTGATAAGGTTTGGGCCCTTATCCCCCCAAAAAGAAGTGTCTTGCCTCGGGGCAAGATGCTACTGGTAGTACTTGTGCAAGTTCTCAGCATTCCAAGTATGAGGGATGGGATCTCCTAAAAGTGTTCCAAGTGTATAGGCACCCGGCTTGAGTACCTTTATCACACGGTAAGGTCCTTCCCAATTTGGAGATAACTTCCTCGTCGCTGCTTTTGGGTCGGATACTTCTAGTTTGCGAAGAACCAAATCTCCCTCTTTGAACTGTTTCGACCGAACTCTCTGCTTATAATAGCGTGTGACTCGTTGTTTTATGACAACTGATCATTCATGGGCTTGAGTTCGAGCTTCTTCGACTAAATCAAGATTCGCTCTGAGTTCAACTTCGTTATGTTCTTCGTTAAATTGTAAAGCGCGTATTGTTAGAACTCCTATCTCTATAGGCAACATTGCCTCTGCCCCATAGTAGAGTAAGAAAGATGTTTCTCCTGTGACCAAATGTGGAGTTGTTCGATAGGCCCACAATTCCTTGGGCAGTTCATCCACCCATGCTCCTTTAGCCTCATCCAGCCTCTTCTTTAATCCTTGTAGGATGCTTCGGTTCATGGTTTTAATCTGACCATTGGATTATGGATGAGCTACAGAGGTGAATCTTAAATTGATCGAAAGATTTGTGCAAAAGCTTCGGAAGTTGTTGTCATCAAACTACTTTCTGTTGTCAACGACCAAAGCTCTTGGTACTCCAAAACAGCAGACCACATTTTTCCAAAATAAGTCCTCACATTTGACTGAAGTAATGGTAGCCAGAGATTCGGCTTCAGTCCATTTGGTGAAGTAGTCTATTGCCACAATTACAAACTGTCGTTGTCGCTACTGGAAAAGGGCCTAGTAGATCCATTCCCCATATTGCAAAAGGAATTGGAGATATAACCAAAGTTAAAGGGGTGACCGGTGTATGCGATACTGGGGAAAACTTTTGACATTTGTCGCACCTTCGTGTAAATTCAATGGCGTCTTTATGTATCATAGGCCAATAATATCCTTGCCTTAGGATTTTCTAGGCTAATGTCCTTCCTCCAAGATGTTGACCACATTTCCCTTCATGTACTTCTTGTAATGCGTATAAGGACTCTGATGGGAGTGCATCTGAGGTAAGGAAGGCTGAAGGATTTTTTGTATAGAACTCCTTCCACTAATGCGTACCGAGCAGCTTTGACACGAAGGTTCCTCGCCTCATGTCTTTCACTTGGTAGTTTGCTTGTGGACAAATATTTGATGATCATGTCCATCCAACAAGGTTCATAGTCTACCACTCCAATTTCAGTTTGAGAACTGATACTGCGTTCTTTGAGGAATTCAAGGTAGACGGAACGCCGGACATCTGTGACTTCAGTCGAAGCCAGCCTCGACAATGTGTCAGCCTACGTATCCTGATCTCAGGGAATTTGTTGAATGGTGAAGTTTTTGAACTTTGACGCCAGAGTCTTGACTAATTGGAGATATTGAGCCATTCTCTTGTCTCTGGCCTCATAGTCTCCTAAAACATAGTTGACCACCAATAAAGAATCACTATGTACTGACAGTGAATCTACCTTCAGAGCATGTGCCAGCCTTATTCCTGCGAGAAGGGCCTTATATTCTGCTTCATTGTTTGAGGACTAGAATCCAAAGCAGAGGGCATACTCAACCATGAAACATTCTAGGCTGATGAGAATGATTCTTGCTCCACTGCTACCAATGGCTAAAGAGCCGTTTACATAAAGATTCCAAAGATCTGGAGCTTCAGAAATTACCAACTGAGGGGGGTCTTCAGCTAATGTACACTCGACAATAAAGTCTACTAAGGCTTGGGCCTTAATTGTAGTGCGAGGTTTATAATGGACATCGAACTTCCCCAACTCGACAGACCAATTTACCAATCTTCCTGATGCCTCGGGGCCCAGTAAAACCTTTATAAGTGGTTGGTCCATTAGAATGACAATGGTATGAGACTGGAAGTACGGTCGAAGACGCCTAACTGATATGATAAGGGCTAGTGCAATCTTGTCGATCTTTGGATATCTTGTCTCTACATCTTGTAAGACTTTGCTAACATAGTAAATGGGTTTTTTGACTCCATCTTCTTATCTGACCAAAACGGTATTGACTGCGACCTCGGTGACCGAGGGGTACAGAAATAGGTCTTTTCCGGGAAGTGGTTTCGAGAGTAAGGGCGGAGAGCTCAAGTATGTTTTGAGTTCTTCAAACCATTTCTGGCAATCATCCGTCCAAACAAAGTTTTTCGCTTTCCTGATGGCTTTGAAGAATGGCAGGCATCGTTCTGCCGATCGAGCCATGAACCTTCATAAGGCTGCGACCCTTCTTGTTAACTCTTGCACTTGTTTGACGGTTTTTAGGGACGTCATGGAATTTAGACTTTACACTCTTGACGAGCATATCGTCAACATAGACCTCCATATTCTTCCCGATCAAGTCTCGAAAGATCATGTTCAGTAGGCGCTGCTGGTAAATTGCTCCGGCGTTCTTGAGTCCAAAGGGCATTACTTTGTAACAGTACAGACCTCTTTCTGTGATGAACGATGTTTTGGAGATATCATCATTATGCATCATAATTTGGTTGTAACCAGAATATGCATCCATAAAGCTGAGCAATTCATGGCCCAAAGTAGCATCTATAAGGAGATCAATCATCGGGAGTGGGTAGCTATCCTTTGGGCATACTTTGCTGAGATCTGTGTAATCAATACAAATTCGCCACCTGCCACCCGGTTTAAGAACCATGACAACATTGGCAATCCAATCAAGGTAGTAGATTTCTTCAATAAAGTCGGCAGTTAAGAGTTTATCTACTTCTTCTTCAATCTTTTCATGTCTTTCTGGTGCAAAGGTTCTCTTTTTCTCCCTGACATGTTTCTTGGACGGGTCAACATTTAGCCTGTGGGTAATACCCTCGGGATCAATTCCAGACATGTCTGCGGCTGTCCACACAAAGACGTCCGCATAGGTTCTTAATAGTCTTTAGCAGATTTTTTTTCTAAATAATGGGTTGTTAAGAAATCCAATATGGACTTTATCTTTTGCTCGAGCAATAAAGTTATTTTTCTAAGCATTGTTGTAATACAAACTTAGCCAAGTATTCTGCCCGAGCAGAGTGCCGAAATTGGACAAAACATTCTGTCCGAACAAGATGATACCCAAACACTCTGCCCGAGCAGAGTGCCAAAATTGGACAAAACATTATGTCCAAACAGAATAATGCCCGAACACTCTGCCCGAGCAGAGTGTCAAACTTGGACAAAACATTATGTCCGAATATAATGATGCCCGAGCAGAGAGTGCTCGACCTCTTTGCCAGCTCTTTAATAAAGAGTTTGAGTTAAAGTAAAAATAATTAATGTTGTGTGAATGGTAATATAAACCACTTGAAACACATAGTAAAGGAAAATTCCATCAAATAAATAAAGGTAGAGTTTTGCAAAGACCCTCGTAAGGGCTTCAAAATACTCAGTCTAACGGAAGGAAGAGCCTAGATACAAAGGCAAAATCTAAGGCTCGGGGGCATCTCCAGAAGGACCTTCCTCTAGAGGATGGGAAACTGCAGCGTCTCTTGCTTCTGAAGGCATGGCAATCTCCCCGGATGGAGAAGCCACAGCAGGCATGACAAAGTCACACAAAGGGATGTCAGGAAAGCGCTCAACAAACATCTCCTTGGCCTTCATAAAGCCCATCTCATAAATCTCCAAACCATTATCTGTTTGCTTCTTCAGCCATTCTTCCCTGGCATTTCCATCGAGGAAGTTGTGGATGCCTTGGTCTCGAGCCTTTTCCACCTCCTTCGCCTCTTTGGATGTCCTCATCTTTGCCCGTTCTAGTCTCTTCTCTAGGATCTCAATCTGAACAAGATAGTCACACTCTCTCTTGCTCAGTTCTTCAGCGCGACGAGTGGCTTCCTCTGCCTTCTTAATGGCTTCTCTCTTTTGTATTTTCGTATCTTCCCGGAGGTCTTCAATAATGAGTGCTTCTTTGTTCTTCAATTGGCACGAAGTCATGTAGCACTGACGGGCTGTGGTCTGGTCTCCTTTCACCTTTTCAATCCCGTGTTCCGTGGGGAACTTCATCTTGAGATGGTAGGTTGACACCACAGCTTGTAACTGATTAAGTGCTGGTCGTCCCAATATGGCGTTGTAGGCTGAGGGAACCTTTACCACCACGAAATCAAGCATGAAGTTGGCTTGTGTCGGAGGTGTATCGATCGCAACTGGGAGTGCAATAATTCCTTCAACTACAACTGGGTGGTTGGAGAATCTATACAATAGTATATCCATCTTTTGAAGACGGTCCGTTGGAATGTTCATCTTCTTGAACGCATCGTAAATTAGAACTTTCGCGAAACTCCCATTATCGACCAAAACACGTTCTACATCAAAGTTCCCAGCCTTGATCGTGATGACTAATGGATCATCATGAGGAGTTTTCACATCTTTTAGATCATCATCAGAAAAAGAGATCGTAGGCATAGGCCAGGTCTTCTATTTCTTACTCGGGGGTTGGCTTGTTATGCATACTTTCATAGCGTATGTTTTTCGAGCCTGGCTTGATGAACCTTCAGCGGCTAAGTCCCCATATATGTATTGATCGTACTCGCATTTGTTTCTCTATCTTCTCTTTTTTCCACTGGCAGATGTGTCTGTTGTCATCCTTCTTTGTGGTCTACAAACTTTCTTAACTGGCCACGTTTGATAAAGGCTTTGATTGCTTGCTTGAGTGACCCATAATTGTCAGTTGTATGGCCATGATCATTGTGAAAGTGACACCATAAATCTTTGTTTCTTTTATTCGGTCGAGATCTCATCTTGTCTGGCCATTGGAGAGCCTTGTTGTCTTTGATCTCGTGAAGTATCTATGATGGCTTGACATCAAGGGGTGTCAGATTTTTCAAGGCAAACGGGTCTTTGAGACGCCGTTCATCACGTTTGGAACGTTTTGTCGACTTTCCTCCTTGGGGAGTTAACTCCCAAGATCGTTTCTTATGTTCTTCCTTCTCTTCTCCACGTTGTCCTCTGTGTGTCTCCAGGTATTCTTCAGCTTAAATATATTTGGTAGCCTTCTCGAGAAGGGCTTTCGTATTACCTGGAGGACTTTTGTTAACAGAGAATGCGAACTTGGATGTTGGTAGGAGGCTTCAGAGAAATGCAGTATACTTCACGGACTCGTTCAGGTTATCGATTTCCAAAGTGGCTGCGTTGAATCATCTTTCTCTTGCACAACGTTAAGTAGACTCGCCGAGTTTTTTTCTTCCGGAGCGACTGGTTACAAAGTGCTTCTGAAAGAGATCCGATAATTGGCTAAAAGAGTGGATGGATCTCGATTTGTAGAGATTTGAACCATGCATGTGCAGCTTTCCTAAAGGTGGTAGGAAAGGCTCTGCACATGACATCATCTGAGACCTGGAGGAGTAACATGTTCATTTCAATTTGGTAAACATGTTCTCCTGGATCTCCAGTTCCGTCATAGAGGTCACATTGAGGCATTCGAAAATTGGGAGGGAGTTTTGCTTTCTCAATGGCTTCAGATAATGGATACCTAGATTCCTCCCTCGGGGGAGATCGTTCCGGGGAATGATATTTAGGGACAACCTTCCAGGAGTCTTGTTCTTGGGAACGAAACTCAGGCGTCTTCTTCCTATGGATAAGTCTCCGAGGGGTTTCAATTTTGGCGACCTGTTCGGGAGAGGAATTGGTACTATATTTGACCGAGGGATCACGACGGTAGCATGACCCACTCCTGGTCATGTGCTCTCTGCTTTTCTCTTTAGGATCGAAAGTTGGATCAGTCGTAGACCTATATTTGCGGCCGTAGCTTGATCTAGAGGTGAGACAAAGGCGAAGATCGCTAGGGTCCAGATGAGAGATGTGGGTGGACAGCGGAGCCACCACCATGTTGAGCTTTTGCTGAAAAGTATTCACCACGTCTTTCAGTTCGTGGATTTCTTTTGTAAGGCTGGCATGGTGTGTTTTGAATAGCTGATTGTTTAAACGATGTCGAAGGTCACCGTTTTTTAGAGTGGATGTCGGAGATCGATTTCTCTGAGATCTGGTTTTTGATTTGGGAGTAGTAGACGTTACGTTAACATAAACATCTTCAGGAGAGTTAGCACGATGGCGGCGTAAAGGTGTCGAGTGTCGGTCATGAGAACGACCAGGTCAATCAGAGCTGCTAATTTGCCCACGATGATTTTGAGAACGACTATGTGAAGAGTCGCTAGAAGAAGAATGATTGGCCATGTTTCCTGTCGTGGTCCCACGGATGGCGTCGATCTGTTGCAACTAAAAATTGGATCGGGAACCACACAAAAACATAGGCCTTCAAAAGAGAACACAGAGTGACCGCCGGGTGGGGTTCCGGCAGGAGAACGCTCTGATGCTTAAATCAAAGATTGCTAACAAGGTAGAACTATGAAAAGCGATAATAACACAGTGTGTAGGTTTGTGAGCTTGTCCATACCTGAGGGGTTAGATCCCTTTATATAGTAGTAGGAGGAAGATTCTCAACGGGTTTGTGAGTCTTGATAGATATGGGGCAGGTCAATCAAGATCACGTTAGGATATTTGAGGATCATGTCATAATCCTTCATGATTTAGTTAGGATCCTTTTTGAACCCTAACTCCACCGATATGGTAACCACCAAATTCGTAGTTAATCAGGATTGACCATGAATCACAACTACCACGTGTCGCTGATAGATAGGAGGTATATTTTTAGCTATATCACATGCTATATATCAAGCGTTAAGAGAGTTATAATTTGAACATGGTATTTTCAGTTTAACCCATTCTTAACACTCATTTTCAAAACATAAACCCTCCCACCTAATAGGTATTACTGTCATTCACTTAAGTAAGATATCCATAAGTAGTCAGCAACTTCTGCAAAGGACAAACCATGATCTTTCACCCATTTACTCTATTCCAGCCATCTTCCCAACCGCCTTATATTCTTTCACTGAATGACTAAGTAGTTGCATATTTTCATTAGTTAAAAGAATTGAAGATTAAACCACACACAAGTATAGCAAAGAATGACAATAAGATGTTTTCTTTGTTGCTAAATTATCTTTAAACAAAAATGCGTGCGTCTTGAAAACATAGTAGACGGGAATTGTTTAGCAACCTTTTTGACTTTAATATTATTTGAGAGAACACAAAGCACAGTAATGACCATCCAGCATAATCGGATCATCTTAATCATGAGACATATTGACGTAAACAATCACACATGTTAATTGAGCGATTCATCCAATCACACATGTAATATAGGGATTCATCTGCAGGAAGATATAACGTGATTGAACAAAAAAAATTTACAGGTCAAAACAAAATTGTCTATCATTTTCTTCCTAATAGTCTTATATAAGATATTCACGCCTAGTCCGCCGTCTCTTCCAACTTCGGCGCCTAATCATTTTCTCTCCTTCAACCCTAATTGTACATGAACTTATCATGTTACAAGGAATAATTGTAGTCTTTACTAAATAAAGACTATAAGTTACACTGTTATATCAAAAAGAGGGAATAGGATTTATAGGAAAATTACCAAAATTTGGAATGACAAAAACGCATAGAAAGAAAAAGAGGATTCAATAAAAACTTTTCTACTATTAATAGGAATTACATTTGCAAATTCAAGCATCTTGGAATTCCTTGCTTGTGTATGTCCAAGTTACATCTAAACTGCTTGAACTAAAAATGAAGTAGGCATTCAAACTACCTCCACAAAGAAAACAAATCATATATGCAATGCGCCTAAGATATTGTGGCGTAATTCTTAAATTGTCCATCTTGGTTTCTCTAGCCCGGAATGAGCTAGTTGCTGTAGGAAAAGACACTCAAAACAGTTTTAGATATACATGTGAACATATAATGCATATGATATAATGAAGGAATTGAAACTTTCACTTGATTGCCTTGAGAAAAGAATCTCGTGTGCGTTGATAGCTCTGAAAAATTTCATATAAAGAAGTCTTTTTATCAAAACCCTTATGTATTTTTACATTTTGTTTGGTCGACAGACTTAAGTGTAATTTGCCAAACTAATTGACACGTCATGTAACACCCCGATACTTTTCGGATTTATTTAAAAATTTTAACAGCAAATAATTTTTTATCGTCGATATTTTAAGTAGCGACCTTTAGCGACGAATATTCTTTCAGTTAGCGTTGATATTTTTATTTAGTGACTTTTAGCGACACTTAGTATAACGGGTTACCTAACCAAACCCTTAAAATTTTTTGAGCACCCAAACTATAGTAAATAATTTAATTTGGACAATTTCGTAATAATAAAAAGTTGTGGGTACACTTTTTTAGTAATTAACGAAACTTTAGGGGGTTTTTAGTAAGTGTCTTTTTTGGGCTTTGCTTATATAGATAGACGAATAAGATGCCATAGCCGACCCTAATTTTCTCAATACCTTCAGGAACGGCAGAGGTAGAAAGAGAGAGATAACAAAGGAAGGAGAAGGGAGAAGGGTTCCGGCGAAGTCTCCGAGGATAGCAATTATTTTCCAGTAAGTTTTCTAGCAAATTGTTCTCAGATTTTTTTTACAATTTTATGGGTGCTTTAGCTGTGGGGTTGTGTGCTTATAGGGGTGTATATATATATATATATATATATATATATTTACACAGTAGACATCGGTGTAGTGGATCTGTGGGTTGGTATGTGTGATGTGTAAACTAGTGGGGTTGTGTGTGAGGGGGACGGGAAGGGGTTACTGCATAGGATAGTATGTGTGTATTTATGGGTGTGTTTTGGGATCTGCCGAGAGAGTTACGTGTGTATAAACGGCAAGGGTGAGAGAGGGTGAAAGTGGTGGCTGTGCTGTGTATATTTGTGTGCATGTGAGTTTCAGAACAGTGGGAGAGAAATGGGCTAAGTGTGTGCCGTAAGAGTGAGTGAATGTGTGTGTATCGTGAACGAGGGGCTGCTTTACGACAAGAGTAAGCTATGGGTTTGAGAAATGGAAATGTGGACAGCCACTATGTGCACATGGATGTGTATATTGGGGCTTAGAGAGAGAGAGAGTGAGGACAGCCATGGAGGGGCTGCCATGGGGATTAAATTTCTGGGTTCATGTGAGTGTTTGGGTGGGTTTATAGGTGTGTAATGAAGGGAAGAGAAGGCCTGCAAACAGCCATGAAAGAAGGACAGCAAGTGAGTGTTCCTGTAAACTTCTAAGTATGGCTGTGTGTATGTATAAGAAATCAGTAGTCTAAATATATATGGAGAAGATGGGATGCATGTATATGTGTGTGTTGTAAATGTGTCCAAGGAAAAGGGGAGGAATTGTTTTGAGTGGTTGATGTGAGGAGTGAGTGTTCAGGGTTTGCACAGGACTGCTAAGGACGAAGAAGAGGGGTACACAACAATGGGTTTGAGCATCAAGGTGGTACACTGTGCTTGCACAGCTGTAACACGTGGCTGTTTGACACTGTACCATTGTCCAAAAATGATGAAACTTTACTGGAATGTTCTCCAAGAAAAAAAATAATTACTGTTAAAATTTCATATGTTTCTGATGTCGTTTGGTATTTTTAATAGTTTATGTAATTTCAGTTCTTTTAAAATTTATTTGGAGTCTTTAAACCCTGAAAATGTTATGGGGAAAATTAGAATAGTGTTTATATAGCATAATAAAGACTCCGTATAAATTTGATGATTTTTGGAATCGATTTGTTATCATTTTCAGTATTGCATTGAATTTAGCAAAACGAAAAATAAAGAAATAGTTTTCATGTCTTTTAAATTCTGATTTCACTTTCAATAATTTATATATATATATATATATATATATATATATATATATTAAAGCTATTACAAAAAGTATGGGACTTAGTTTGCTGTTGGAAGTAATTTTTGGGAATTTATGGGTTTTTATTGCATTTAAAGAAATTATTTTAATTCAAAAATATTCAAAATATCAGAAAATTTATATTTTGACTTTTTATAATGTTTTAAGCCGTGTTTTATTATGATTTAATGTGCATTTGGAGTATCAATACACATTTAAAGAGTGTATATGGATTTCGGTTAGGTTAGCCGCGTGCGAGGCGCGTTTTGGGTTGAGCGATTTCGGAGTTAGAAGTGAGCATCGTTTGGGTAGTGGATATTAGCTTATAGTACATTAGACATAGATTATGTTCTAACAAATAAATTGTCAATCTAGGTTCATTCAGAGATTATTGATCGAGATTGGTAGCGTTGCTTAGCTCGGACCAAGGTAAGGATTTCTCTCCGAACCCCATTTTGTTATTCTATTTCAAATGTTTGTAATAACAGTTTTACAAAATACATTGATTGTTGATTTCTATGTTTGAAATAAAAAGCGTTTGTTTTGAAACTGTCCATGAAAACCTAATTTGAGCCTGATAGCGATCGTTTGGAATTCGTTACTCTCATTTGTTTACTAAATTCAATCATTGTAAAATGTTTTGAATTGTGTTTAAATTCCCTGAATATTATCAAATGCATTTATTGCTTCTCAATGTTGACATGAGTTAGTAACTTGGGAGCCATAAGGATGGTCTGTATTGTTGGCGTTATAAGGATGGTCTGTTGGATGGGTTTAACTAGTACCTAGATGGACTAGTCAGTGTACATATGCATATGTAAAGCGATCGAGCACTGCCGGGGTGGCTTTGCTTCTGTACTGCTCATGTTCAATGTTTCCTGTTTATGTTTTATTTCACTTGAAATGTTTTGAATATTATCTATTCATGCTTTATTATGCCCAAAGTGTTTCAAATGACTATTATTTAAGGGAGTGAGTTAAATACTCATCCCTGTGTTTATATCCTATTGTAGTGATTTCATCGAAAGCAAACTTCTCAAAAAGATGTTATTGGACTTAAATGTAAAATTGTTCGTTTTGTTCATCTTTGTCTAAATGCTGTATTTCAATGAAAATATTCTTTTAAAAGTTTTATATGAAAACTCGTCCGAATCGTTTTGTTATGTTTTAAATCTTTGATCGACCTTACTGAGCTCTCAAAAGCTCACTCTCCTTTGACTTCCTTTCTGCAGGTAGCATTAGCGGTAGATTACCTGAGCATGGATTAGAGCCGAGCTAGCTAAGGAATTTAAATTTAAGTTTAGTATTAATAGTTAAAACCCCTGCGTGGATAAATTAATATTATTGTTTAAATTTTCTTAGACTTAGACTTGGTATTTTAATTATGATAGTTGATTGAGAGTATAGTTTGATTGACGAATAGTTGCTCTGACAGATTGATGGTATTAATTGATTGCGTTTGAGATAGTATTATCTTAGTGTACTGATCGATTGAGCGTTAACGTTCCGAAAAATTTCGGGATGTTACAGTTGGTATCAGAGCTTAGGTATTACGATTCTGTAGACTCGAACCTAGGTGAAAAAAATGACCGAGCATAGGTTTATGGTTCTGTAGACTTTAGAAACAAGTGAGGGAAAGCCTAAGTTTTGACAAGAGCGTTAGCGAAAACTTTAATACCTTAGTTAAACCATAGTAGTGGCTAGATAGCAAGGTACGCAGTGAAAGCGTATCGGGTACATCGTTTGATTTGAGGCATTGGTGTGTGAGTGCTTATGGGAATTGGCTAATTATTCGAGGTTGAAAAATGATATCCGGTTGGTTGGATTATGAAACCCTAGATTATAATCGAAATCTCACAGTATAGTGAAATGTTTGAAGCCGCTATTGATGTTCTCGACTAATATTTTTGAGGATATATACAATAATTTGGTGACATCTTCGTTTGGGAGTTAAGTAGAGAAGGCGTAGTGTTTCAATATCATAAGTATGTGAAATTTCGAGGAAGAAATTTTTATAAGTGGGGGAGAATGTAACACCCCGATACTTTTTGGATTTATTTAAAAATTTTAACAGCAAATAATTTTTTATCGTCGATATTTTAAGTAGCGACCTTTAGCGACGAATATTCTTTCAGTTAGCGTTGATATTTTTATTTAGTGACTTTTAGCGACACTTAGGATAACGGGTTACCTAACCAAACCCTTAAAATTTTTTGAGCACCCAAACTATAGTAAATAATTTAATTTGGACAATTTCGTAATAATAAAAAGTTGTGGGTACACTTTTTTAGTAATTAACGAAACTTTAGGGGGTTTTTAGTAAGTGTCTTTTTTGGGCTTTGCTTATATATATAGACGAATAAGATGCCATAGCCGACCCTAATTTTCTCAATACCTTCGGCAACGACAGAGGTAGAAAGAGAGAGATAACAAAGGAAGGAGAAGGGAGAAGGGTTCCGGCGAAGTCTCCGAGGATAGCAATTATTTTCCAGTAAGTTTTCTAGCAAATTGTTCTCAGATTTTTTATTCAATTTTATGGGTGCTTTAGCTATGGGGTTGTGTGCTTATAGGGGTGTATATATATATATATATATATATATATATTTACACAGCAGGCATCGGTGTAGTGGATCTGTGGGTTGGTATGTGTGATGTGTAAACTAGTGGGGTTGTGTGTGAGGGGGACGGGAAGGGGATACTGCATAGGATAGTATGTGTGTATTTATGGGTGTGTTTTGGGATCTGCCGAGAGAGTTACGTGTGTATAAACGGCAAGGGTGAGAGAGGGTGAAAGTGGTGGCTGTGCTGTGTATATTTGTGTGCATGTGAGTTTCAGAACAGTGGGAGAGAAATGGGCTAAGTGTGTGCCGTAAGAGTGAGTGAATGTGTGTGTATCGTGAACGAGGGGCTGCTTTACGACAAGAGTAAGCTATGGGTTTGAGAAATGGAAATGTGGACAGCCACTATGTGCACATGGATGTGTGTATTGGGGCTTAGAGAGAGAGAGAGTGAGGACAGCCATGGAGGGGCTGCCATGGGGATTAAATTTCTGGGTTCATGTGAGTGTTTGGGTGGGTTTATAGGTGTGTAATGAAGGGAAGAGAAGGCCTGCAAACAGCCATGAAAGAAGGACAGCAAGTGAGTGTTCCTGTAAACTTCTAAGTATGGCTGTGTGTATGTATAAGAAATCAGTAGTCTAAATATATATGGAGAAGATGGGATGCATGTATATGTGTGTGTTGTAAATGTGTCCAAGGAAAAGGGGAGGAGTTGTTTTGAGTGGTTGATGTGAGGAGTGAGTGTTCAGGGTTTGCACAGGACTGCTAAGGACGAAGAAGAGGGGTACACAACAATGGGTTTGAGCATCAAGGTGGTACACTGTGCTTGCACAGCTGTAACACGTGGCTGTTTGACACTGTACCATTGTCCAAAAATGATGAAACTTTACTGGAATGTTCTACAAGAAAAAAAATAATTACTGTTAAAATTTCATGTGTTTCTGATGTCGTTTGGTATTTTTAATAGTTTATGTAATTTCAGTTCTTTTAAAATTTATTTGGAGTCTTTAAACCCTGAAAATGTTATGGGGAAAATTAGAGTAGTGTTTATATAGCATAATAAAGACTCAGTATAAATTTGATGATTTTTGGAATCGATTTGTTATCATTTTCAGTATCGCATTGAATTTAGCAAAATGAAAAATAAAGAAATAGTTTTCATGTCTTTTAAATTTTGATTTCACTTTCAATAATTTTTATATATATTTTAAAGCTATTACAAAAAGTATGGGACTTAGTTTGCTGTTGGAAGTAATTTTTGGGAATTTATGGGTTTTTATTGCATTTAAAGAAATTATTTTAATTCGAAAATATTCAAAATATCAGAAAATTCATATTTTGACTTTTTATAATGTTTTAAGCCATGTTTTATTATGATTTAATGTGCATTTGGAGTATCAATACACATTTAAAGAGTGTATATAGATTTCGGTTAGGTTAGCCGCGTGCGAGGCGCGTTTTGGGTTGAGCGATTTCGGAGTTAGAAGTGAGCATCGTTTGGGTAGTGAATATTAGCTTATAGTACATTAGACATAGATTATGTTCTAATAAATAAATTGTCAATCTAGGTTCATTCAGAGATTATTGATCGAGGTTTGGTAGCGTTGCTTAGCTCGGACCAAGGTAAGGATTTCTCTCCGAACCCCATTTCGTTATTCTATTTCAAATGTTTGTAATAACAGTTTTACAAAATACATTGATTGTTGATTTCTATGTTTGAAATAAAAAGCGTTTGTTTTGAAACTGTCCATGAAAATCTAATTTGAGCCTGATAGCGATCGTTTGGAATTCGTTACGCTCATTTGTTTACTAAATTCAATCATTGTAAAATGTTTTGAATTGTGTTTAAATTCCCTGAATATTATCAAATGCATTTATTGCTTCTCAATGTTGACATGAGTTAGTAACTTGGGAGCCATAAGGATGGTCTGTATTGTTGGCGTTATAAGGATGGTCTGTTGGATGGGTTTAACTAGTACCTAGATGGACTAGTCAGTGTACATATGCATATGTAAAGCGATCGAGCACTGCCGGGGTGGCTTTGCTTCTGTACTGCTCATGTTCAATGTTTCCTGTTTATGTTTTATTTCACTTGAAATGTTTTGAATATTATCTATTCATGCTTTATTATGCCCAAAGTGTTTCAAATGACTATTATTTAAGGGAGTGAGTTAAATACTCATCCCTGTGTTTATATCCTATTGTAGTGATTTCATCGAAAGCAAACCTCTCAAAAAGATGTTATTGGACTTAAATGTAAAATCGTTCGTTTTGTTCATCTTTGTCTAAATGCTGTATTTCAATGAAAATATTCTTTTAAAAGTTTTATATGAAAACTCGTCCGAATCGTTTTGTTATGTTTTAAATCTTTGATCGACCTTACTGAGCTCTCAAAAGCTCACTCTCCTTTGACTTCCTTTCTGCAGGTAGCATTAGCGGTAGATTACCTGAGCATGGATTAGAGCCGAGCTAGCTAAGGAATTTAAATTTAAGTTTAGTATTAATAGTTAGAACCCCTGCATGGATAAATTAATATTATTGTTTAAATTTTCTTAGACTTAGACTTGGTATTTTAATTATGATAGTTGATTGAGAGTATAGTTTGATTGACGAATAGTTGCTCTGACAGATTGATGGTATTAATTGATTGCGTTTGAGATAGTATTATCTTAGTGTACTGATCGATTGAGCGTTAACGTTCCGAAAAATTTTGGGATGTTACACGTCTAATCTCAGAGACATTGCTGTAATTATCCCTAAAATCAAATAGTCTGCAACCAATAATTGAAAGATATCATATAGAAACACATTGTTGTGTGAGGTTATGGCATTTAGTGTTAGTTATTATTTGTTGCTGTATGGTAGAATCTCTATTGGTCAAAGGCAATTCATATTGGCTGTGATTGACAACAATCTTCAAGATAAGCATTTATTTTGGCACTATAGTGCAACTCTCGCTTTATGAATACAAGGGTATTTTTGAGAGGGAAAGCACACGTCTCAAAGAAGTTTTGAAGCAATTTTATGATGTAAGAGTCTACCAGCATTAAGTTGAAAAATCAACTTAAGAAAGAACATAAGTCTGGGAGAACAGAGTTTGGATAATTCTGTTATCAATTTGGTTATGATAACCTTTCTGTCTCTAATTATGGGACAAAAGAGAAAATCTCCAAGTCTAGAAAACCTTTTATGAAATCTAGATATTCTAAGAATTACAAAAAGGATGATTCTTTCAAACCCTCCAAAAGATTTTTAAAACAAAAGAAAATTTCTAAGTTTAAAGTCATCTGCCATAAATGTGGCAAACCCGGTCATTATGCCAACAAATACTAGACCAAGAAGAAGATCAATGAATTAGTCATTGATGAAGCCTTGTCTTTTAGGGACATTTAATACAATTAGAGCAAAGTACATACATGATATACTAATTTCTTTAAGCATTGTCAACTGTTTATTTGGCAACGCTAATATTAGGGTCGCGACACATATATTAGGGCAGCTTTATATAAACTTTTTTCTTGAAATGACTAAATGTAATTTATCCAAATCATGACCACACAACAAAAAAATGAAACAATATATAAGAGGATGCAAAAAATAAAAATAAAAAATCATAGCACCGCATTCCAAAAAAGCAACATTACAAATTCAGACATCAATTTGGTCAAAGTACTTCATTAATCCCATTGATTTATCAAACACACACAAAATTAACCTATTAAACAGCCACACAAGTTCAAAATACAGAAATCAAGATGTCCCTTGATATATTTTTTCCATAATTTTATTTGTTTATTGCTTTCCTCCCTTTACCGTATGTTGGATTTCAGCTTTGAAGAGTGAACTTGGGACACACATGGTGCAATGCTTTCATCGCTAGGCATGTTCTTGCAGCTAACGTCAAGCCAAAAGGTTATCATTACTAGCATCTTGTTTTCACTTGACCTTTGTTGTGCCATCTTCTTGCTTAACAATTAGTGCATACCCATGACAACTCACCTTCACGTGTTTATGAAGCCCACCCATCATCAGCTGAATCGTCCTTACGGCCGCCCTCGTTGTCCATCTTTGTCTTTTACATTTTATAAACGTACATCTCGTTTAACACATCCATCAAAATGTATACATAAAGTTGTAGCCATGCAACCATATATATATATATATATATATATATATATATATATATATATATATACATACATATATATAGGGAGGTGATCCATTGCTCGCACTAACAAATGGAGTTAAGTTGCCAGCGCGATCTGGCCGTCCACGTGCGATATGTGGACAGTCCAGATCTTTTTTTTGCGCTTTTTTAAAGTCTGTCCGCTACATAATGTAGCGGATAATTTTTGGACAAAAATACCTTTTATTATCCAGATGTTATATTTTTCAAAATATCATCCGCTACACTATGTAGCGGACAATATTTTGCAAATTGACCACATCGTCAGGATTGAGAGAGAGAGAGAGAGAGAGAGAGAGAATTTGTGGGTGTCCATTTGACTTCGTGGGTGAAGAAAATCAAGAATTCTTCATAAAAAACTGGACATAATTATGTCCAGCACCATCGCTGAGATCATGGCATATGAAATTTCTTCATCTCCACCCACCACCACCACCACCACTGAGATCCCCCCAATCCAGCCAACTACCATGGACACCACTCTCAACCAAACACCGACGATCCAGACCCAAGTTGTCGTCGACGCAAGCTCCCTGCCGCCGGGCTAACCCAGGTCTAGTTAAAAAGTCAACCGCAAAAGTGTACCGTCCCTGGCTGCTTCTTAGCATGGGTCAATTTCATGCAAATGGAATCACACAGCCTAAAGATGGTGGAGGAGGAGGAGGCGACACACTCTCTGACAGATTCAGACCACCATTTTTCACTTAACGATTATGTAAAATAGACGGCAAGTGGGCTGTCCTAGAAGTCCCTCGTCGCCACAAGCTCCCTGTCGCCGGCCGAACCGGGTAGACTAGTACAGTGCCCACTTCATCATGAAACCATCTATTCTTCCTCAGTGGCCGCTTCACCGCTCTTCTTGTTGTGCTTCCTCGCATACATAGCTGCCCCCTTCGAGAGAGAGAGATGAGAAGTCTTACCTAACAGATCTGGTTATAGAGAGAGAGAGAGTCTTACCCAAACAGATCTCGAGATGAAAGTGAAATGAAAGTTTTGCTTTTTTATATTATGCCCGCTACATTATGTAGCGGACAAACTAAAGTGCACACTCAATTGCACGGGCAAGGGGTATTTTTGTCCAAAAACTGTGCGCTACATTATGTAACGGACAAACTTTAAAAAAGCGCAAAAAAAGATATGGACCGTCCACAAATCGCACGTGGACGGCCAGATCGCACTGGCAACGTAACTCCATTTGCTAGCGCGAGCAATGGATCAACTCTCATATATATATATATATATATATATATATATATATATATATGTATGAAAGTCGAAGCTGAGAGAATGTGTCCACGTCACCGCCTACGTGGACACTTTCTTTTTTTGCCACGTGGATTAGAAAATTTACTCTAATATATTTACTTCTAAATTTATATCCCTAAAATCTAGTCATTTCAAATTAGTGATTGAAGACATTCATTTATATACATTAGCCTTAACTGATTTTTCTTTTAAATTTAAAAATATTACCATCATCATCTTTTCCCTTAATCTCCCAAAATCTCTCCATGAATCTCTCAAAATTAATTAATTTTAATATATTAAATATATGTTATAATTGTCTCATCAATCCTATCATCTCTTTTATTCAACATTATGAACCGACTCTCCACCTCAACCCTTTTTTGCCTGAAAATTGAAAGTTTTAGAAGTTGGACGTCAGCATCGATTCAAGAAAAGAAAAGTTTCAGTGCATTTCTTAGTTGTGATAGAATTTAGTAATCTTATGTTATCCACAATATCTTTACATAGAAAGAATGGGCCAAGATAGATCTAAATTTGTATTTTTATATTACTTCTTTAAGCTTCTCATTTATTACCAAAATTATTTATTTTATTTTTTCATGTGTTCAAGTGTTATATAGTTTTTTTTATCCCGTGTATAATATTTCACGACTTTCTTTCCAATAAAAGGGTACTAAATTTCACTTTTTTTTATTACTATTACATCACAACGTATGTATACTTTAAAAGTATCGCTTATAATCATCTTACGTCTTATTGCACGAATTTTTTTTTTTTGATGTCGCTTATAATTTTGACATTCGAAGAAATTCACGTTATTGTATATTTTTTTATATATAATAATTCTTTACACAGTTGTATTAGAAAATCCATTCAAGTAATCAAATAATTTTCTTATAATTTTTATACAGTGCTCCGTGTGCAACGCACTGGATCAAAGCTATATATATATATATATATATATATATATATATATATATATATATATATATATATGGGAGCTGATCCATTGATAGCGCTAGCAAAATGGAGTATTTGCTAGCGCGATCTGGGCCGTCCATCCTGAAAGATGGACGGTCCAGATCGCGCCTTTTTCGAAAACTGTCAGTCGTCCGCGACACTATGTCGCGGACGGATTTTTTTACCTTTTTGCCCCTCCACCCGTCCGCTACATTGTATCGCGGACGGTCCAAATCTTCTTTTACGTTTTTTTTAAGTTCGTCCGCTACATAATGTAGCGGACGTTTTTTTAACAAAAATACCGTCCGCTACATTATGTAGCGGACTATTTTACTTTCTCGAAAAGAGACATCTGTGTTGTCAGAGCTCTTGAAAAAAGACAACCAACTTTTATTTTCTCTTTCCCCCTCATCTCTTATCTTCTCTCTTCTGGATGAGCTCCTTCAAGACGGTGGAAGGGTGATAGAAATGGAGGAGGTTGAAGACCCTAGAACAAAATGACAATCTGTTGCTAGCCAATTTCATGAATGGTTCCAGCCTGCAGGTGGAAGTGCTAATTAAGTGTGCTCGTTTTGGAGTCTTTTTTACCAATGGCAATCTGTTGCCAACGAACTTCATGAAGATTTGTTCATCAGGATCAAAGTAAGAAGAGAGAGAAAAAGAAGAAGTCAGAATGAGAGAAGGGAGGGAAAAAAAGAAGACTAGTCCGCTACATTATGTAGCGGACTAGTCTTCTCTTTTCCCTCCCTTGCGGACACATTAATGACACAGAAAAGTCATACCACACATGTGTGGGCCTGTCATTCGTCCGCGATACTATGTCGCGGACGGCATGGAGGGGCAAAAAGGTAAAAAATGTCGTCCGCAATATTGTGTCGCGGATTACTTTTTTTTGACATGCGTCAGGGCCTGTCAGTCGTCCGCGATACAATGTAGCGGACGGGTGGAGGGGCAAAAAGGTAAAAAAATTCGTCCGCGATATAATGTCGCGGACGACTGATAGTTTTCGAAAAAGGCGCGATCTGGACCGTCCATCTTTCAGGACGGACGGCCCAGATCGCGCTAGCAAATACTCCATTTTGCTAGCGCTATCAATGGATCAGCTCCCTATATATATATATATATATATATGAAAGTCAAAACTAAGAGAATGTTGTTACATCACTGCCTATGTGGACATTCTCTCCTTTCGGCACGTGGATTTAATTTATTCCTTATATTAAACCATTTTAAGTAACTTTGAATTATCACTTAATTCCCTTTTTGAATTTAGTTGTCATATTGATACTTCTCTTTTTGAATTTGATTCTTTCTCACCAATCTGTTTGAATTTATCTTATCAATTAAATGTCAAAACTTTAATTAATCTCATAATTCAAGTTTCAAAAGTAATTTATAATTATAGCAATTTTTTTAGAGTTTCCAGAAATATTACTTCCTCGTTAATTATATTAAAATATGATTAAACAATCATACGCAAAATTTTCGCACAAAATTGAAATTTTGAGTAAAGTACGCCTATTTAGCAATATATCGATCAATATTGCCAAGTAACCGCTTACTTGAAGGTCCTCCCTTTTCTTAGATAAACTCTTCAAGTTCGAGAAAATAATTATAACTTTTAGGGTCAAATACACGTAGGTACCCTGAAACTACCACAAAGTCTCACTTGAGGGTCTCAAAGTTTAATTTTTACACATAAGGGTCTGCAACTCCAAATTTGCAACAAGTAAGGGCATCCGTCCACTTTCCTAACGGTTCAGCCATTTCCGTCAGGGGCATTTTTGGGAACTCATTTTTGGGAACTCACAGTGGCACCAACACCGCACCGTGGAGACCCCCAGCTCAAACTCCGGCCACGCACACACCACCGAAGCAGATACAACATCTCAACGAGAGAGAGAGAGAGAGAGAGAGAGAGAGAGAGAGAGAGAATAGAAGACGCAGCAGCTCGGACTCACGCCGTCACCACCGTGACTAGCGATAGCGCTAATCGCCGTCGTCGCGCTGCTACTAGCTTCCAAATCAACGTCACTATTCCAAGCCACTGCAGCCACAAGAAAAGCGTCGCAGTTGTCCACCACAACTGACGGCGATCGCAGTTGGCCCAGATGGAGCTCGCCGTCACTGCCAGTTACTGCTCCGCCAGGGAGTAGGCAATCAACGGTGGGTCATCAAATCCGGTCTACCGGCACAGCGCCGGCTAGGTTTGTGTACGGCTCCACCACATGATCCGATCGATGCCTCTTCCATCCGTCGCCGGACCGACGATCTCCACTTCAGCTAGATCGTGGCACCGGCCGATGTCATCACCACCAAGACGGGCAATGCCCTCGCCACCGGTGCAGACCCGTCGTGAGCCAACAGGGACACGATCTAACATATTTGGCTGCTCCGATCCTCTGTAGTCTGTCCCTTAGCTTTCGGTACCGAAACCATCAACCAGTCAACAAACCCAGTGAGATACCGCCGATCTGGTGGGCCTTGGCGATGGGTCTGACCGGTGAGATACCGCCGATCTAGTGGGCCTTGGTAATGGGTTTGGGCGGTGGGTCAGGTGATAGAGCTCCGACCAACTTGTGGTCTGGATCTTTGGGCTGGATGGTGAGGAGAGAGGTGAAATTTTGAAGAAGAAGAAGAAGAGAAAAACACCCAAATATGGAAACCCAAAAATGGCCCTGACGGAAAGGGCTGAACCGTTAGGACAGTGGACGGATGCCCTTACTTGTTGCAAATTTGGAGTTGCAGACCCTTATGTGTAAAAATTAAACTTTGGGACCCTCAAGTGAGACTTTGTGGTAGTTCCAGAGTACCTACGTGTATTTGACCCTAACTTTTATCTGCATCTCTCGCTCACACATCCTACCTTTTCTTTGATTTTTTTTGAAAGTTTTGGTTACAAAAAATTTATTTATGAGCGTCACTTTTGAGCAAATTCCAGAAATCACTCCGAAAACTGTATATTTTTATAATTTTAAAAACAATACCTTCATAAACTCAAAAGATAAATAAGACTGACATGGTCTTCTTTTAGTCCTTTGCAATTTTTTTCAAACCCTTTTACTCTTCACAACAATAATACGTTATGATTTGCATGTTTACGTTTGATGTAACATAGGTATTATTATTGCATGTTATACATGTTCTTTTGATTCTATGTACATGTAATACCAAATTTTTTTACTATTATTGATAACACTAATAATAGTTTTAATTTAGTACTTTGATAGTTGTTTTACAAGCCTCTATGTACACTGCATAGAAAAATATTTCCTTTACGATCATGTGATATTATCCTTTTTTTTTGGATACAAGAGGTTCATCAATAGAAATCAACTAGGATATAAAAATGGAAATAAACTAGGGTATAAAAATAGGAATCAACATATTATTAGCATTTCAATTGTTCTTAATATTATTTTAATTTATTATTGTAATTGATATGATGTAATTTAATGAATATTTTTTGTACTTAGCACACGTCGCTCCCGTATGCAACGCATGAGATTAAAACTAGTCATATATGAATCTGGAACTAGTACGTGTAGCTGTTGAAATTGGAATGTGACAACCATAAGATTTGTTTTGAAATATTAGGCCCTAGGGGTTGTTATTCTAATAACCCATGTTGTGCTAAATTTCACAACAAGCCCTATTTTCAAACAATCTTCATTTTTTTGTTGTTGTAGAATATTCACTTATGTATTCAATTTGACCCCAGTTAAACAATCTTTAGGTAGCGTTTGAAATCACTTCCAGTATTAATTTTTCTGTTTCCAAAAAATTTAAAATAAAAACCAGTTTAGTTTTTATTGTTTACAAAAATAAATGGTTGTTTGATTACCCAGTTTTTATTGTAAGTTTTTTCTTTGGAGGTGGTTTGCAGTGGCGGTGGCCGGCCTACGGCTGTGGCCCGGTGATGGCTACCGGTGGCTGACAGTGGTTGCTGGTGGCTGACGACAGGCAATGGCCGGCCGACGGTTGCTAGTGGCCTGCAGTGGTCGGCAGGAAAATCATAAAATGTATTAGGTTTTTTGGCAACGTAATGAATCGATTGGAAGATCTTGGCTTCAACATACAAATGCAAAATGCAAAAACCCTAATAATATGTAGGGACTATTCCAGTTTATGGACTAACCCCCTTTGCTGTACTCAAATTGTGTCGTATAAGTATTCAAGTTTGATCTTCTTTTCTTGGTCAACCACTTCTAATCTAAAATCCTATACTCAAATCGTGTCTAATAAACCCTAATCTGAAATGCTAAACTCAAATTGTGTCCAACAAAACCTAATAAAAAAATGATGTACTGAAGTTTGATTTTAAATGCTACACTCAATTGTGTCCAAAATAAACCCTAATATGAAATTTTGAAAACTCTAATTTCAAATTTCATTGTCAAAGTGTGCCCTAATATGAAATTTGAAAAACATTATATCCAATTTGTGCCCACAGTTATTATAACGACTTAAGCCCAACAATCTGAACAACCGCAGTCTCAAATTGGGCCACGCGCCCAAATTAACCAAATCCCTAGCTAAGAAATGCATGAAAGGTGATAAAAAGTTGTTCAAAATAGTAGCCAAAATAGTAAATTTACACGATTTGACTAAAAAAAGTGACTGAAAATAGAAATGAAAAGATGGTACAAGTACACAAGATACTGAAAAAAGTAGTTAAGATAAAAGCTGTCAAATTGATAAAAGTAAACGATCATACTTTCTAATTGAATATAAAAATATTAAAAATAAAAATAATAAACGATCGGGACGTTGTCGCCAACGCCGATACAAAATTAGACACGTCAAGAGACGAAAATCCTGCCTCGGGACAAATTTCTCTCTTAACTAGGGAATATATCTTCACTAGGGTAATCAAGGCAAAAAGGAAAAAAGGCTTTGGACAATTTATTTTGTATCCTACATTGCATTCGCGGCTGCCATTCCGGCATCTGATTATAGCACACGACGCACGTAGTCCTGAAACATAATGCACACGCAAATTTGCCATCTGATTGCCTTGTTTGTGTTGGTCCAAATGTTAGACCTGCGCTAGGAAACGCCGATGCTGTAGAATAGAAGAGCTGCTGCAACAAGAAGAAGAAGTAGAAGAATAATGAGCTGATCGAGTGGAGGTATGATATGGCGACTTTCAAACATTCCTTGCAAGAAGAAGCTCCCAAACTTGCTCCTCTCCTATCTCTCTTCTCTTTCTTCCTGTCCTAAAACCCTGAACCCCCTTTTCCGCTTACACCCAAACCCTTTTCCCTCAAATGGGTCACCTTCATTTTGCCCTCTTGCCCGCCCGTTTCTTCAATCTCCAGTTTCACCTTCTGCATTTAGGTTTAGTACTAATTGTAATGAGTACCCATTTTACGGCACCGGGTTGCCTAGACCTGGTTATCTCTTTAGATGGTTTTCTGTACAATCTTCGTCCGACAACACCGTGGATTTTGATGATAGAAATGATGGGCTTGGGGAATTGGGTGTTGAATGCTTTGATGAATCTGGGTGCGGCGAGAAAAAAATTGGCAGTGTTGTTGACTCACGTTTGACTTCGAAACAAATCTCCGAAATCATTGAGGTTGTTAGGAGTGATGACAGTAATCTGAATTCCAAGTTGGATTTGGTGGGTTTGAATCTTTCTGTTAGATCCATTAATGAGGTGTTTCGGCTTTTGAATTCCGAGAGAATACGGGCATTTCGTTTCTTTGAATGGGTACGAGGTGCTTATCCAAAGCTATATTTCAACTGTGATGTCTGTAGTATGATGATTGATAACTGTGGGCGGGTGGATGAATACGCCTTTATGAAGTTGTTATTGAAGGAGTTCACAGCTAAGCATGTCTGCCTATCTGAAAAGGCATTTGGGTTTTTGCGCGTGTTAGGTTCGAGCAAGGGTTCACTCATGGATTCTATCAGGGTGATGATACAGGAGTTGAATGAAGCTGGGGGGTCATGTCGTAAATCTGGCATCCGTTCGTTGATTAAGATGCTTTGTACGGTGGAATCCTTTGAAATGGCCAAGTTTGTGATGGAAATAACAGAGAGGAATCTGTCTTACTACAATGTTTTTATTCGAGAAAGGTGCAGGATATGCCATTTCCAAGAAGTATATGCTCTCCTCGTAGAGATGAGAGGCGCTGGTTGTGAGCCAGATGCCAAAACATACAACTCCATCCATGGAAGTTTGTTGGAGAGTGGTAAGACAGCGGAAGCTTGCAGCCTGCTAGAAGATATGCTACAAAACGGCACTGCTCCAGATGCTGGAACCTTTGAGATATTTATTTTTCACTTGTGTAGGGTTGGCAGGTCAGATGAAGCAAGGCAGTTTCTGCGGCGGATGGTTTCTAGTGGTCTTGAACCTGGGCATACAACTCATACTGCCTTCGTGAGGGGCTTATTCATTGCGGGGCAATATGAAGAGGCACACACATACGTGCGCGATTCCAATGTCAAGTGTATACGTTCAAGGAAAACGGCTTACAGTTTGCTGGCTGAACTTCATCTGAAGGGTGGAAATCTTTGTGTTGCAAGCAGCATTCTTGTTGAAATGATGGATGAGGGTCTCAAACCAGACTATACTGTTTTCAAGAGAGTTAAGAGGCGGCTTTGTGGGACTGGCAGAGGACATGTAGCTAAAATTTTGAGTAGCAGGCTCTCCGAGTTGAAAAAAGAGTCTGGATAACCAGATTTGGAGACCATTTTATGTTCATGTTGCTAAATTTATTTTTATCATCCATATTCTGTCATTTTATGGATTTGAAAACAGGAGCATCCTGTGTTGGTTCTACATTTTTCAGTTTAGCCAGCTTTTCAAGCATCTAGTGTAGGAAAGTTAGGTTACAAAGTTGTTCTTTCTCCCCGTTCGCTTTCTCCACTGTTCTTTATATGATGCTTGTCATAATATTGTACTTTTTAAGTGATAAGAGAACGGATAAGCGTTTTTATGGTTTTTCAGATCAGGTCTACTACTTTTTATCGGTTTGAAGAATGTTGTGACTTACAGCAATTATCCTTTTTGACAAAATATTTATTTCTTTATGACTGTTTTCTTCTTCTACTCCTTCAAAAAGATTCTTACATTCTTGATTAATCACCATGTAGTCGCATTTGGCTTTTGTTGGCATCCTGGTGTTTTCTTCTTAACGTCTTGCATGTTACTATCAGAATTATTTTGCATCTTTTTATGGTTTGTATTATAATAGAAAGTATCAGCGATGATTACTTGCATATTGTTTTTGATAAAGTGGAAATTATCTCTAGAGACGATGTATCATTTTTACCATCTGTGCAACTGCAGATGGATGGATAGAATAATGATCTTAAACAGGCATATGTTTGCTTAACTCACATCTTTGCTTCTGGTTTCATCTAGAACCTTGGTCAGTATCCTGCATAATTTGTCTGTGAGAGTCAGCAAAACTTATTTATGCGGCCTTTGGCCTCTCTTCTTGGCATGCTTTCTTTACCTTCTTTGCACTTATTTCTGTTTTAAAAGCTTTATTGTCTAGTTAGAGAACTTGAAAAAGAAAAAAGACACAGGACCTTGTACTATATGGTTCCACAGACGCTTCAAAATGCATGAAGTACCCGTCTCAAACACTTGACACTTGGACAAGGTTATTGATATGTGCCCCTAAAACTTGCCATTGATCAGTTGCTGAGAACACCATCTTATATCATATGCTTCTTTTCTACAATTATGGCTCTAAGATGAGAGAACTTCTTATACGTAAGCTTTATGTTATCTTTAACACTACTTTACCGTACAAAAAAGTAACAAGAAGCATGAGTATTTCATCGCATCCTGTGTGATCTATCATTGGACATTAGATGAATTCAACGCTTAGACCTGCATCGGAATCAGACATTCATACCAAGTCCTTGAAACATGGCTTGTATTCTTTGCTTTTGCTATGAGGTTGGTTGTTTCATGCTAGTTTAAGAAAAGTGCCTGAAACATAGATTTTGGCATTCATGCTACCTTTCTTTCTTGATGTCTTTTAGGGCACTTACAGTAATGTTGTATTGTCTGGTAATGTGCATGAATAGAGTGTTTTGTCACTTTTCAGTTTCTTGTATCTGGTTTAAGTTTCACCCCTAAAGATTTTGCAGCAATATTCTGACATGGATGATCCGATGATAGTTCATGGGAAGGCTTGCTTGTTCTCTTTGACTCTAAGCTTCCACAAAGCAACGCCATGAGGTTGGATAGTTAAGGTATGCAACTTTAAACATCTTTCCTTTATACTACTGCAATCATATAGTTAATTTTAAACGTTGTAATTGGTATCATAATTACCAATTTCATATGGTTCCGTGAGCCTGCTTTGTTTTGTCATGTGATTTCTATTATACATGTGCTGCCAAAATTGCTGCTGGAACTTTTCCTGATTAGGTCTTGTATTATGTTGTAGCACGTCTTATTGTGTGAGCAAGCTAAACGGCCTCCTTTGACCCATGTTTCTTTTGTACATAGAGGCTGCCTTCCATTTTTAGTGGTTTTAGAAGGGTATACCCTGTTGTCGCATGAAGATTATAATCAATAAAATGCCAGATGGGGCGAAAACATGTTGATAAACAGTATACAAAATCAGCCACCTACAAAAAGTATAAAGCTATCCAAAAACTCAAGAAACACCTCTTTGGAAGTAGCATTTTTCGCAGCCCAGAATGCTGAAGTAGACAAAAAGAGAGCCTTCAAATTCTCAGTCAAACTCTCCGACTCTTCAGTAGCTCTGCTGTTTCTTTCCTTCCATTAACACCAAAAAACGCATGGAGGAATCAACATCAAGAGCTTTGCTTTCGGATGCCGTCTCTTCTTGTATAGGGACCAAACATTTAGCATATCAACAACAGATTGTGACATGGCCAATGCAACCCCTAACCGAGCAAACACCAATTCCAACAAAAGCCTGGCTATTGACCAATGTAGGAGCACTTAATCCACCATTTACCAGCTTTCTTGCACATGAAACCCCAGTTCACCTTAATCTTTTTTCTCCTTCTAAAGTTATTTCCCGTTAACACTGAATTCCTGGCAACCTCCCAAATAAAACAGACACCCTAGGAGGAGTTGCGAACATCAAATCTCTTTCCATGCAAAAGAAGATTAACCTCAAGAAGAATATACAACGTGTTAAGAATGAAACTTGAAAAGATCCCTGCTGTCTTCTTTCCTGACCACCCTGACTAACTCACCTTGAGGGAAGTCAGAGACTGTAAGCTCTCAAGGCATAAAAAGAGTGCATAAATCTAAATCAAACCTGAAGATCATGTCCGACGGTGAAATGAACATGCTCTTTAAAGCTTTGCCACCCCTTGCTACTAGCAACCCATAAGTTCCAAACCATGACATTCCTAAACAGCATTGGGAGACAATGCATTCACACCTGTCCCAAACTTTCCCATGATGCTTCTCCAAAAAAATTACTTTACGGCATGTATCTCCATTACCCCATAAGTGTGATATTAAGGGTAAGCAAGTGTCTTACCTTAAACCCCTCCACGAATTGGTAAGCAGACCTTCCATATAACTCCCTCCCATAAGAAGTCTCTCTCTAGCTCCTCCATTACGTAACCAAGTGTTGGACCTCATATGTGCTTTAGCTTTTTTTGAAATTTAATGTTTCCGTCTCCTGCTTGTAACCTATGATCTCTAGATTTTTTTGGCCTACAAATTTCCTCAGATAAAAACAACATATTAACTTTGGTTTTTAGTTTCAGTCCTCTATCCATCTACTCCCTACTCAATGCATGAACCCCCCTCCAAAGCGTCCAGGTCCTGAATGTCAGTCATAACTCTTGCTTATCTCAAACACCCTGCCTAACACCTCCTTGTTCCACTTTTTCAGATCCTTTTTCAATTACAGGCCAAACGAAAACTCGGATTTGCATCTATTGCATACCCTTCCAACCAACTCCTGACCAAATCCAAAAAACCTGGCTCAAGAAGCCAATAATTTTCAAATCTAAAATGCGACTTACGTCTCCGAACATCACCACAGTCTAAGAGCAAAGGTACATGGCCAGAAATCATTCTAGGTACATTTGAATAACCCCTGGGAACCTCTCTTCCTAGTTGGGGAAAATAATAAATGTATCAATCCCGGAACAAGAGGTATCCTTTGCACTGCTAGACCAAGTGAACCTGCCTCCCTCCAAAGGAAGATCAACGAATTCCACCGTACTATTGAAATCATTAAATTCACCAATTCTCTCACCCGGAAATCTTATGACATTGAAGTCGCCTGCAATGCATCACGGTATTCTCCATTTGCAATGTACTGCTTTTAATTCCAACCACAAACTCCTATAGTAAATCACATTCCCAGGACCATAAACACCTGAGAAAATCCAAGTGAAATCATCATGATTCGATTTTAGAAGGCATGAAACTGAAAACAAGCCTTGTCCCATTCCAATAATATACTGCCCGAAATTTCTACGGCATCCAATGTGACCCAATCAGCTCATCTACTTCCTCCAATAGATAGCTGCGGTTGTCATAACCTCCATTTTAGCTTCCTGAATGCAATCCAAGTTAGGTTTCCATCTCTTAAGCATTTTAACCACCCTCCTCTTTCTCCTGCTACCAAGGATCCACATGTCCCAAGATATGCCCCGGATCCGAATAATCAAGTAGAATTTTCCACGAAAACCCTGCCCTATCGCCATCAAACTTTTCTTCAGCTCTCTCACATTTTTATGACTTGATTTTTGAGACATACGGCCAGAACACCATGGTTTGAATTTGCCAAGAACATGGTTTGAATTTGCCTAGCAGAGGACCTAACGTGCCCCGGCAAAGAGTTATTTAATTTCCGGGAAAAAAGAAGTGCATTGGCATCACGTGGTTTGAATTTCCAAAACAAAGGACCTAACATGCTTTGCAACAGAGTTATTTAATTCCCCTCACCCCCTAGCATCCCGCGCCCCAAAACATGGCACTCTGACGTACTTACTATAATTCTGGCTAACCGAAATTGTGTATACCAAACTTTTCCGCAATGGTGATTTATTTGGTTTAGTATGGAGAAGTACAATAATTTACCATTAACAAAAAAAGAAATGAAAAAGAAAAAGAGAAGTGTGAAGAGATCAGGTGACTGTTAGTTTCTAGATGTTAATTCTATATTCTCGCCCTCACTTTTCCTGGCAAAGCAAAGGAGTTAATGCACTGGCCCCCCCAAGTTTGCTTGCGGTAGTGTTCAGCACCCAAAGTTTATTTTAGCTATCTTGCACCACAAACTTGCACAAGTATGGCACCAAACACCTCCCTTCTATTATCTGGCCAAGAGTCTCGCCGGAGAGGTCATTTAACTCAAATAAGGGGGGCATTTTTGTGGTGTATTGAATTGTAAATAGAGGATGGTGGTGGAGGTGCAGTCCGGAAGTGGAGGTGGTGGGTTTTAATTATATTGTGGTGGCGGTGGTTGAAACTGATATTGCTCGGTTGAAGACTGCCGCCGCCGCTGCGACCTCTTTTCTCGACTACCGCCGCCACCTCTTTTCAGAAGGCTGCTGTCACCTCCTCCTTTCTCGACTCCCACTGCCACCTCCTTTCTGAAGACTGCCGTCGCCACCTCCTTTCTTGATTGCCGCATCATCACAGACCACCCACCACCCCCACCATCACAAACCACAACGACCATTACAGAAATCCACCACTGTAAAGTTGTTCATAAACCCACCACAGCGATCAATTTCTACCGTACACGAACCCTATATCCCTTCGTCCTTTGATTTTGATCACAATGAACCCTAGATCCCCCTTTCTGTTATCCTCTACTTGTTTTATAAGAAGAGAAAAATATGAGAGGGTTATATTGATTTGATATTCCAAAAAATGCCCTCCTAAATTTGGAATGTGGTCGGAGGGCATTTGGTGCCATACTTATATAAGTTTGTGGTGCGAGGTAGCTAAAATGAACTTTGGGGAGCCGAACGCTACCGCGGGCAAACTTGGGGGTGCCCAGCTTAATTGCAAAGTGGGATTAAATACAACTTCTGTCCAATTTTAGTCACATTTCATTATATCTGGGCAAAAAGAGAGAAAACCTATCATTGTTTGGTCTTTATTCCTATTTCTTTATTCTCAGTTAAACACCAGTCTCTCTCTCTCTCTCTCCCCCCCCCCCTCACGCAGACATACACACAGAAGCACATATTGTCATATACATACCTGTCTCTGAATCTGAATTAATATCATCTCTAGTACCCCACCTACAACACCTCCATCAATCACGGACATCTCCCCCACCCGAACTCCACCGCCATAATCTGCATGCACAAAAGACAACGATGATCCCACTGCTGTCCATCAGTGCTAGTACTCCCTTTGTTGCGCAACTTGATCCACAGCGACAACGACTTTTCCTGATACCATTTTTTACCTCATTTTGCCCCTTTCTGTCAGAGTAAACCAAGCCTACCTGAGATGATGGCAATCAAGCTCGATGGCCGCCCCAGAACCTAGATTTCCTCTGTAAATGTTGTTGTACGGGTTGTCGGCTCTTTTGCTTGAAGTAGTGGGTGGGGACATGGTGGTGGTTGATAAAGGTGTTTCTCGTTGGTTAAGGGGAAAAGGATGGGTTGCACTGCTCAAGTGGGAAATGCTGGCGTGGTTATTTAAATGAAGCAGAGAAGATCAACAGATTTGGTAGTTTGAATCTACTGTTATTCATGTTCTTTGGTGTTTATGTCGTGTTTAGCATGTCTTATATGGGTGACGGAAATCAAATCCTCGATCTTGCTTTTGTTTTGCAACTGCTTGGCAGCAGTGGAGGAGTTGATCATGTGGAAAAGGTGATGGTGTGGTCCATGTGGAAAAGGTGATGGTGTGGTGATGGTGTTGGGTTTGCTTGAGATGGAAAAGATTATGGTGCTGGGTTGGGGAAAAAAGAATTTGTTTGCCACGTAGACACTTTTTGACACATAGGTAACCAAGTAGGTTTTCTTGATGAGCAAAATCTTAGACCCTCTCTGTTCCAAAAAAATTAACCAGTTTTGGTTTTTGGGCTGTCCCAAACAAATTGATCACTGTTTAAACGAGGAAAGTTTTTATTAATGTTTTTCCTTTTATGCCCTTATTATTTTTTTTCCCCCTATCTTTTCCTTCTCTGTCGTTAACTTCCACCAGTTTTACTTTTCTCTCTCCTCTCTTCTTCTCCACACCCCTTTCTCTCTCCTCCCTCATCCACCAAATTTCTCCACCATACCCACTTCCAAGTTGTTCTTTACCACCCCCATCCCGTCGCCTCCCTTTCAATGTAGACATTAATCTGTTTCCATTCATAATTGCTGATGTAGGATTTAGGGAGATTGCCTGGGTGAGATGCTCAATTGCTTCCTCCAGATTACCTTCAAAAAGTGCTCCATTGCCTTTCCCTTGGCCTCTTGTGAGGCATTGCGGCTTTCTTTCACGACCTTAACAGAAAGATCTCCCATCTTTTGTCAGGGGTCATTATCTGGCTCCACTGTTTTGCCTAGGCAATAGTTGGATGCCAGTGAGATGCTGGTTATCAGGTTCAACAGAAGGTTCTTCTAGTGCTTCCATTTGTTGGTGATAGTTGCAGGTGAAGGTGATGTTCAATGAGCGTTCGCAGACGAGGTGGGTATTCGCCAGGCATTCGCCTAGGCGAGGTGGGTAGTCGCCAGGCGAAGCCTAGGCAAGGTGGACGTCCAACGGCGCTTGCCTAGCGCTAGGTCCGTTTAGGAGTCTTCTCCTGCGAAATACTGAGTACTTTTCAGCTGTTCTTCTCTGCGTTCCTTCAACCAGTTTTACCACCCCTCACATCAAGCACCACCTCCTTTACCTTGAGATCCTTATCATAATGGCTAAATTTCAGATTGGACAGTCTGTTTCGGTTTCTTTAAATCTTAATCTTATTATCCAGTCTGAATCTATCAAACTTTAATTGATACAAGGTTTGGTGGTAATGCTTCCGATTGTGGTTAATTGGGTGACAATGGCATTGGGTGATGCTTTGTGGCGGCTTGAGGTTTTGCAGGAACAATGTGCATGTGTGTCTGTGTGTTTGTGTGAGGAGAAATAGAGACAGAGAGTTAAGAGGGACCTAGACCTTTTAAAGGGCAAAATAGGAGACTTATAAAAAGTTGACCAATTCCTTGAACTTTGTGCAAGTCAAACGCGATGATTTTTTTTTGGGACGGAGGGAGTAGCAAATAAAGCCGCTGGGGGGGGGGGGGGGGTGTGTGTGCAAACCATGTGCAAGAGGACAAGCGGTCAGAAAGCTATTCACCCTGGGAAAGAGTCTTTAAACTCAAGAAAGGCTTCTTTGGATTATTCCCATCACCCGGCTAAAAAGCAACAGTAATAAAACTTAAGCTGCTCCAAATGCGACATATTCCCTCGAATGCCTGCCTATTTAGCTCCATACAGAGACACCAATGCTGACCAAGGGAATTCTACCACAAATGTCCTCTCTCTTCCTACGTCTATTGTATACAGACCAACACCTTATGAGATCAACTACAGACTTCGGCATCCCCCAATGGGTACGAAGGAGGCTGAAAATCAAATCCCAGGGCTCGGTGATGGGAATCATACCGTTAGAGCTTGAGCATATTTGTGGAATCGGAAGAATATGGGCCTGGAATATAAGCTTAGATCAATCCACAATATTTTGGTAATTCTGGTAGGTAACGGAATTCTGGTCTTTTTTGCTAGGTAAAAAGATCTAGTTATTGATATATCTGCTTAGTTATAGGTCATTTAGGATTCCTTTTATCATTAGGAGTTGGTCTTGTTCTAATTTTAGTGATCTTATAGATTCTTCCCAGTAGGAAAGGTCTTTGCTGTTTACACATAAGCAAGCATTGTTCATAGAATTAGGAGAATTGTGATATGGAATTTCTGGTAGCGAATTTGCTTTCTCTTTTCATGGTGAGACTCCATTGATTCTTTCCTATGTTACATGGACTCGGTACGAGTGTCCGGATCGGATACGTGTCCAAGTGTCAGATTCGTCTAATTTTGAAAACGCAAGACAGGGAGACACTGCTAAATGTTCATATTTTTTATTGCTTTTTAGTTATTTCAGAGCAAAAAGGTGTTTTAGGTGATGCTTTTGGTTTAAATTGACAACTTTTCTCGTCTGAAAGCAGTAACTAATTAAACAAAAGACTATAAGATAGTATCATAATGGCATATCCTACGAGATGTGTTGGACACATATCCCATACCCGTGTCCAAGTGTCGAGTGTCCGACATGGGTACTTCATACAAACCGAAGAGTCCACATGTAACGTAGATTCTCTCCTAGGCAAGACTTTTAGAAGGCTTCTAAGGTTTTGTTGTTGTTGTTTGTTGTTTTTTGTCCATGTTTGCTTTAGAGTATCAAACACCAAAGTACTGTTCTCGTGACAGTACCCTAGACAGCCTTAAAAGATATACCTGATTGAGGTCTGTCCCGCATCAATCCTGCATCGATCTTGGTACAAAGGAAGTTCTTGGTTCCAAGTTTCACGCAATTAACATCATGGGTTTTTCAATAGGGGAAGTTTTGCCGTTCAAAGATAGCCCAAGAGTGTCACGGGGTTTTTTGGCATAGGCCAATAACCTGTGGCTTAAAGCTAGGCCTCGGGGGGTTGGTGGTAAGAGGAGAGAGTACCCGATGTACTTCTTGGACAAAAACTATGTCTGCTTGTAGTTTCGTAAATATGAAAACAGTTTTTGGCAAGAATCTCTTTGTTCATGTGTTGGATGGACACGGTCATACAACATAAATTGTAGTTTAGAAGACCACGAGGACAGATAAGTTTAAAGCATGCAATTCTGATGTGATTAGAGTCCTCAAGGGGTCATTATGACTCCTCGAGCAAGGTAATGTCTACTACTGTACTTTGTTTTTGTTTCCAAAGGGTACTCTGAGGGGAAGCATGGTAGTGCGTGGGCACTTATTCCACCGCCCCTTGTGCTTTCATGTGCAACCATGCTGCATCGAGCGACCTAAGGGAACTTGGGGCAAGCTTAGAAACATCGAAGACATGCTTGAGAGCTTCCATTTAAGAAAGCCCTTATTGGTGGACACCAACGCCCGGTGTGCCTTATCTTTGGGTAAGAGGCTATATATATGCACTTGCCATGCCATGGACCATACTAAATAATATTGGGCATGCATATTATGGTGGATTGGGCTATTGTTGTGTTTGCGCACCATGTGCCCAGGTGGGCATTGTCTTGGATTCAACATGCTCACCTTACGGACGACAATGGGGACATGCTTGGTGGCAGCATGTTGTGCTTCATTTATGGGTTGACAAGTACTGCAGTTGGCATGGTGCTAGTTGGCTAAGCTATTCTTGATGATGGCCACATTAAGACAAGTGAAGCAATGATTGGAGCCATGCTAGACAAGTGGGTACATTTGTCGTGCATGATGGAAATGATGTCGGGCATGCTAGCATGTCACTGTGCTGCGTTAGTACACGGCTCCGCACACAGACATTGTCTTTGCATATTGGCATGTCTAGTGCCCAGACACACGATAGACAGACTGCGTGCACAGAGTGTTGGCTGTGCACGCTGACGCTGAGCATAACAAAGGGCACGTTAGTGCACTGAGTGCGAAGCTTTGTGGTTCGACACTGTGGACATGCACACGTGCGAATCTTGATAAGATCAGTGTGCTCATAATATCGTATTAAGATGTAGCTCTTCGTCTAAGGTCGTCAGTATGCTTGGGCAGGGTTTTTATGCAAGTCTGTTATCAATGTGCTTTCAGAAAGGTAGTGTTGCCTTGTATAAGAGATGGCGGTTCATGACAAGGTGAGCAAGTAGGTTGCAAGTGTCATGAAGCCTCATGGTCGTTCTGTTGCTGTCTGTGACACACAGAGGCATGAAGAAGAATTTGGTACTTTTTATACGAAGTTCGATAAGTTGGAAAAGCTCTTGGGGAAAGGTGGAGGTAACATTAATGAAGAAAATGCATGGGTATCAAAACAGAAGTAGCTTGCCATGGGGGAATGTGATTAGGTCTGAACAGCTTGTTCGTCATCCACTAGAATGGTAACGTTACGTCTTAAGGATGAAGATTTCTTTGACAATCAGTTAAATTTTCTTGATTGGACTGTGTATAAGGAAAATTATTTCAATCATCATTCTATTCGGGAGAATGTGACGGCTTACTCTCAAAATAAGAAACTCAAAGGGGCAACATAGTTATAGAACTGATCAACCACCTTTAAATACCTGGCAAAGATGAAGCTTAGATTGGGAGCGGCCAACGGGTATTCCCACTGACTGAAGGCCCTTATCTTCTTTCTGAAACAACGTAGTCAAAGTGTACCAAATTATTTGCACCTAAATTCATACACCTTTTTCCTAAGGAGCATCTTGAGTAAGCCCGTCAAAACCCAACCATGTGTGTCGAAATTTCCTTGAGCAAACAAATCTGTTCAAGTTACCAAGAGATAGTTTCTCAAGAAATGGCCACAGTTAAGCATGTGGCCATAGTTTGCAAGAAATAGATTACCAGAATCTTCAATTTCAGCTCCACCCAGCAGTTACAGAAAACCTCTGATCTTGAGCACCAACAGTTCTCAAAATTGTGTTGCTCAACTTTCTATTATACTGCTTCCATTTGATATGAATTCGCAGTTCAAATGTGCAAGATGGCATCGCAAATATGATATTTAACTTATAAAGCCGAAGAATAAGCCGGCGATGCAGATGGCAGCAATGGCATTAGATGATGGCTGTAATTTCCAACGCAATTTAACATTTTAATTTTTAAGCTGGAGATGCAGATGGCGGCAACGGCATTAGACCATGGCGGTGACTGAAAGGTTTGAATGGACAGGAACAGGGAGACTTGATGTTGTAAGATGCTAGAGTTTACAGAGAGGACACGAAAACTGTAAATATGCTGGCATGTGGGTAAATTGCCGTCTGAAGCTGAGACCGTGAGAAAGAAAGGAGAGGGCGGGGTGGGATGGGGGAAGAAGAATTAACCAAGGATATTTTTTCAATGAGTTAATGGTTCACTGTTAGTTTGGCAATATGGCTTATCTAAATCAAAGGACACGAAGCAAGACAAGGAGGAACAACTGCCTGAAGCTCTTTTTGAGTTTAAAAGTGCGTCTTCATGTGATTTGTCAATTTGTTGCATGAATTCTATGGAGCGCATTGATCTTAGAAAGGGATCTAAGGAGGACGTTACCAACATGCAGCAGGAAGTGCTTATCACATGGAATTCACCTCAAATAAGGATATCAGTAGGAGATCCCTTAATACAAGTTTTGTTGCTGTGAACATGCTCAACAGGTTGCCAGAGCTCGAACAGAAAGCATTTGATATTCTACCGGCACTAGAACCATCAAAATGTTTGAGGCACTTTCTTTTTGCCAAATGTGAAGATTGAAGAGTTGGAAACTTTCAATGATTAATTAGGCTACGTGATTTTAAGGCATATGAGATCTTAGGGGCGCAACTAGGAGTTGTATCAAGGATCAAAGTTGTTGGAGTTGAGCTCTTTCATCCACTGGGAAATTGATACAAGAAACAGGGAAAACTCATATGGCCTGAAGTATAAGCTTATATTAATTATCGGTATTTTAGTAATCCTAGAAATTAATGGTATTATGGTCATTTTAGCTAGTTAGAAAGATCTAGTCATTTCTGTCTGTTAGCTATAGATAAGTTAGATTTCCTTTTACTAATAGGAGTCAGTCTCGTTTTTGTTTTATTAATCTTCTTGATTCTTCTCAGTAGGAAAGATCTCTACCTTTTATCATTATAAGCAAGTATGGTAAACAAAATAATTGGAAATGTTGAACAGAATTTTCAGAAGCATATTTGCTTTCTCCTTTCAATGTTGAGACTCCATTGATTCTCATCTAGGTGAGACTCCTAGAAGGCCTTGGCGAGACTCTATCAGTTTCTCCGTTTTTAAGTTCTTGTTTACGGTTCTTCTTGCTTGGTGACCATCTTCAACTTCTGTTTTCAAAACACCAAATTGACTCACTATTCACCACCATTTGCAAATGTATTCTTGGAACTCTTCCCACTCATTTTGACATAGAGCACCAACTCCTCATAGATTGGACACCGTGTCAGACACTTCATGAAGAAGTTTTGACTTGTATGGGGCCAAAATATATTCAAATTTATTTTGGGTCTCAGCGTGTAATAATTGGAAATTTTGTGCTTTTTTATAAATAATTTTTAAGTCAAACCCTAAAGTTGGATCGACAACCCTTTCTCTTTCTCTATGCGGCTGCTGCTGGGTCTACCTAACCAAGAAAGATCGAAGACGAAGGAGAGGGAGGACTGAATATCTCTTTGGAGTTTACTACTTGGATATGGAATGTACTTGAAGTTATTTATATATATATATGTATATGTGTGTGTGTATTTATATGTATTTATATCAATATACACAGACGCACACACATATATGTACATATATACCTATATGAATATATTTGCGTATTTATGTATATCTATGAATACTTGTATATATGTGTGTATGTATACATCGCCAGCGTTGTCAACTCAAGCTAAATTGTTAGCGCGATCTGGTCGTTCATCCAATCACGGATGGGGCCGGATTTGTCTTTTACTTAAGTCTCCCTGCCATTTGCTATATTATGTAGTGGACTGTAGTTTTGACCAAAATGCCCCTCGATGCCTAACTTCCTTTCTCTTTACCGCAAACGGTGACAGATGAACCAACGGAACGCGATAAAGCTGGAGGGAAGCATAGAGCCGAGAGTGAAGCGTGGACAAATGGGGGGATGGTAGTTTACATTATAGATAAGGCCTCTTAAGAGTCATCCTCCAGGATGGGCAAATTGGTAAACTTCACCTTACGTGACGTTGTGTTGCGGATGGTACAAGTTTGCTAAAAATAATAGTAATCTGGCCCGTCCACGCTGACAACGTGGACGGCCAGATACTGCGCCTGCAACTTAAGCTAAGTTGCCAGTGGTGGATTTTGATTAGCTCCCTATATGTATATATACGTGTATATAATCAAGATATACTTATGAATTCAGCGGTGGTCTTCTTTGTCCAAAATCTGGTTTTTGGAAATTACCGTGGCAGGTTTTGGTGTCGGACGTGGTGTCCGCGTCCATGCGCAAAATAGACGAGTTTCTGTATTTTTCAATGTCATTTTAATTAAATTTCAGTATTTTTTGTATTCCTGGAAATGGTTTCTGAACAACTTTCAGGTTTTGATTTATTTAATTACTCTTTTACCTTGTTTGTTTGCAGATTTAAGCACCAAAAATACTGTTCTCCCTTAGTCTTCACACCACCGTAACCCTCGCTTCTCAAGCTATTAACCTAAGCCCTAGCCCACCAGGACGGCCTTAATATCCCTTTTAAGGTCCATCTTGCATTGCTCAGGCTACATGACAGTGCAACAACTGATTGACAGACTCGCCGTCTTGTTTGCGCATAGAGCACCAACCTACATAAATCTCCCGTCGCCTCTACAGATTAACCCCTGTCAACACTGTAGTCCTCATGCAAAAAAAAAAAGAAAAAACAAACCTTGAGGGGGACTCTGGGTACCCCAAATTGCACGCACGGGGAGACTGGCTAATAAAGTTCATGATTAGTGTTCTCTTCCTTGTACTTTCGACTAGAGTGCCTATTTCCTGATGTGAGATTATAGTGGATTTCATCAATACTGAATTCCTAAACACGCTCACACATTCAGTAGAAAACTATACATGTATATATAGGTGATATTGATGGGTTAGTGACAAAACTGTCACTTAAACTATACTTGGTTTTGCACTCTAGTCCTTGCAAAGTCAACTTCAGCTCATAAAGCCCTAGAATGTTTTAGTTGTGAAGTTGTCCAGAAACTGACTTCCATCTAAATGTAGACATTAAATAGTAATGTCCAGTGTGTGAAAAATAACGGGATGTAGGAAAATCCTTTGCCTTTAGTTGGGGTCGCACATTCACGAAGGAGATAATGGAGTTGTTGTTTGAGTTGCAGCTGCTTGACTAGTAGCCTGACCATAACAACCAAAAGGCAACTTCAAATGATCTCAATGAATCCCTCTAAAATACTCTACAAGCAAAAAGTGTGTCTTCCCCTCTCTCCCTATATTCATGTCTTGTACTACAGTTAGTCAATTTATAAAATTCTAACATGGTATCAGAGCGTTCGTGTCTAATGGGATGTCAACCGCTATTCTGCTGCAAAAAATCCTGAACTCCATGTCAATTGAACATTCCAAGTTCCAACATTATGGTTGTGTACTTGATACTTCCTGTTGGACATGGGCACCATCTTGTATGCTTCTTTTCTTTCTCTTTCTTAGAAGTTCTCCTCTTTTTAAGGGCAGATTGAGTTTGCGGTTCCTTCTGCCATCCCGAGCAATGAATCATTAGAATTCGTTTCCAAGAGAATCTTTTAGATTCGCAGGTTTCATCGTTCCCTTCGCTTCTTTGTTAGCGGTTAGGTCTAAATTATACAATGGAGCTCAGATAAAATTTGTTTTTGAGCCAATCTTCTCAGTCTTTATTGGCTTGAAGCCCTTGATTTTTTTTGTTCTATGAGTGGATTCATTTAATTATTGATGAATCCCTATTGATGCTTTATTACTCTTGTCGAGGAGGGACTATGGATGAAGTTGGTAAGGGCTAGATAGAGGAGGAAAGGGATAGATTTAACCCCCCCTATTTATAAAGGTTAGAAGTTGGGTTCCAAACCTTGCTTTTCTCTAGAATTGAGAAGATTCACCCTCCCCATCTTCATGGGTTGGTGTGCGCAGCCCCAAAATCCACTTCTTCTTGAGATTTCACTTCATATGCCTTAATAAACCTTGTTACACGAATTCTATCCATTCCAGGCAAATGGATTTAATGATGTTACCTCCAAATGTCCCAAGAATTGTTGTTGTCCCATGCTCACTCACTTTTGAAGCTTGTAATAAAGTCAAAACACAGAAATGGGGAAAAAAAATTTATTTAAACATTTAATGGGGCAGGGAAAACTGAGAGATCCATGGTTTCAATCTTGGAATGAAGCAGCGTTTGTGCGAGAGAGAGAGAGAGAGAGAGAGAGAGAGTGAGGGAGGGAGGGAGTGGAGAGGTAGGGAGGGGGGAGGGAAGGGGGAGGTCCTCAAGTTATCTGGGGATAGACAAGTTTATTGAATCTTATACACCGTGATCTGTATGGCACTTGTTTGCAATCCTGAATTCACTACTTATGCTAGGTAAGTACTTGCTAGAGTTGCAAGATAAATCGATCTTATTGATATTATATTAGAGTGGGCAGGGGGGGGGGGGGGGGGGTCTGACTAAGCTTTCTTGCTTTTTAGAAAATTTTAAATTTATAATCTTCTGTAGTCAACAAGAAATAAAAAGTGTAGGTTCATCTCATAATTTTTTTTCTACTAATTGAAAATGATGGTAAAAGTGCAGCATCATTTCCTTTTGCTGTTTATACAGTTCATTGTATTATAAGATACAGTGGTGTGCGTACTTTATCTTTTCCCTGAATTTTATGTTACAAAATGTCGGATGATTACCCTCCCATAATCCTTTTAGTTCGAGTTTAGTTTTTTTTTTTTTGGGCTTAAAATTGCATTTGTTTTCATGTTGTATATGACCTGAGCATGGAAAATAGAAATGCTCAATATTTTCCCGAAGAATCTCAGTATATAACACGCAACAGGCCAGAATGGATTTTCTACAGACTACTATCATGGCTTCCCATATGGCATCTTAGCAGCCTCCACATATCCAAAAGTAAGATCTCAATATAGGTATGTCCTGCATGACCTGAACATTATATCACGCCACTTTCCAGGTTGGCTTTTCCCTGTCATACAATTCTTCGGGGAATACAAAGCCAAAGTTGAATTTGGTCATGCATATTTATTAGACATCTTTGGCCACTAGCAGACCGAAGCGCTGAGACTCATTCTTTGGGAGTTTGGATGTATAAAGCCAAATCACTGATGCTCAAGATATGTGCCAACCCATGTCTTAGAATATCTGTTCTTTAATTCTCCGTTTGTGTATTTGTTCAGATCCTTTTGTTTGTTTGCATCCGTATACTTCCTTCATTTGTAATTCTTGCCCCCTTTCACTTTGGGGAATTGTTAGAATATAATATGGACATTTAAATATCGGCTTTACTTACTGTATTTTCCCTAGTTTGAGTTATCAAGCAATACTCATTTGATCTCTGATTACCATTTTTGTTCAGTTTAGTGTTTATATGTTCGATTTCTTGGGAATCTTATGGAACGCATGGAGTACTACAGAACCGAGTTCATTTGTTATTTGCAGAAGAAAATGGCACAAACAGTCGGTTGGGTGTCAAGAGTCCTAACCCTGAAGAATTTTAGACGAGGGCATATTACAGCATTGGCATGTTCAATCGAGCGTTTTGTGTGGCACTGTGCAGCTACCCGCATGTCTATTGGATGGAAGCTTTAGGACAATATGGAATAGATTTGATCTATTGGAATGATGTGGTAATGCTTTCTCATTCCTAGATCTGAACTAGATGCAAACTCTCGTTCCAACTTTGAGAAATCATTTTCTATGCAGCTGCAAGGTAAAGACTTGTACATGTTTATGTTCTTACAATCTTTTTTTTTGCATAGATATGGTGCATTTAGGGTGTCAGTTAACTTCCTTTTCCTTCACTGCAGCTACTTATCATGCTTCTCTGTGCGAGGTTGCCTCTCTGACCCTGGTAATCTGAAGACGATGCCATTCCTGAAGAAACCACAGCTCATGTTAGTGAACTAGTAGTGCAATTATCGACAAAGATAACTGGATCTAAAATGCTGTGGAAAACCATGAGCGGAGCATTTTAACTGTTGGAGCAAGATGTACAGCTAGGCGGGCCAAGCTCGTGGACAGGAACGGCAACCTTGATGAGCGGCATATCAGTTGGGTCTGCAGGGGGAAGCTAGAATGGATGGTTAAAATAGGTATCCTTTTGCTTTCAAATAGTTTATTCGGGCCAACAAGATTCACAAACCTGACCAAAACTCTTCTCCTAGACTAACCGTAAAGAAGCTGTTTATGCAAATTATTATTACGGCGTACATATGAAGTAGAAATCTTAAAAGCTATCATGCAGCATGCATCAGTCCCAAATGGAACCATGCTGCATTTCTTCACTCCCTCTTGGCTCAATATCTTCTGCCCAAGTCACCGGATCACCTAGCAACGAAGTCCCAGCCAATTCCATCCACAGTTTGGGCGAATCCACTGTTGACTCATTTATAGCTTGAATCTGACTCTGTGACAGCCCAACCGTCACCGACTCACCGGGACCAAATTAGTCCTGGCGGCAGTCCGTTGAACCGGCCCTTGCTGTGGCCTCCAAAACCGCGTGGCGGCCTCTTGAGCTGCCAACTGTATGTCCCCGGCATTGGAGCCTGACGGCCTGGGAAGACAATCGGCCAATTCGGGGAAGTTAAGGCGCGCCCTGGGTCCTTTTAGGTGCAATGCAGCAGCGTCGTAAGCTGCTGCAGCCATTTCAGGTGCGTCATAGCTGCCTAACCAAATTCGAGTTTTCTTGCCTGGCTCCCGAATTTCGGACACCCATTTCCCCCACGTCCGTCTCCGAACTCCTCTGTAGGATGGAATGTCACGTTCGTGGCTAGCCTGTTCTTCCATCTTCAACCTGTTGATTGCTTGAAAAGGTTTGGGTTTGGATGACATCAATGAAGCCATGTTTGTGTATAATACATATATACGATGGCAAGCATTTGCCGAGAGTGGGTGTGATGGTTTGAGAACAGAGGGTACATGTTATGGGACCAAGGGACGGGAGGGAGGGAGCTGCTACGTAAGTGCATGAGAAGTAAAGACGGTGCGAGCGCCCACGTGCCTTCTTTTGCCTATTAACTACTGCTACTTCTGGTGCTACTTTTTTGGACTTTCTTCTGAGGGACCTCAGCTCAACTCGTGTCTTTTAATTTACACTTACATGGAGTGGTGTGAAGAACGTTGCTGCATTTCTATTTTCTTAGCGAAAACTGAGTATTATTTATATCTATAAATATGGAAAAGAACAGAGCCAGGTTTAGAATCTTCACCGGGAAGAAGATTTGTTCCTACGGTTGACTTGGATCTCTCCTGACAATACTTCAAACCTGTCTCTCTCTCTCTCTCTCTCTCTCTGTGACACAAACACCCCCCCCCCCCCCAACACCCCACCCCTAAATAGGACACGTCGGAGGAGCTACTGCTACTCTCATCGTGATACACGTTAATTGTTGTCTAAATTCTTAAGTAACGCACTCGTAAGGAAAGGACATGTGCTTTTAACCTGTGAATGCCAACAAAAACATTCTAGTCCCGAAAACAACATTTGGCCTAAATGGACACGCGCTCACCACCTATTCTCTTTTTCTATTTATTGGAATATGTTTTTTCATCCTACTCATAGTTGCTTCCTTTGCACTTGTTAAGCCAAAAAAGTGAAAATAACAATGACGCTGCCATGTTATCGTATGTAAAGAAGTGATTATAACCGAGTGGCTTTTTTACTTATTGGATGTACTCCGCTCCGCTTAGCTCAGCTCATCATTGTTTGTTTGTTAAAAGGTTGAAATTGAAGTTGTTTTCCTCCTTCGACGGTTAAAAACAACTGGAGCTGGACAATGCAACGTTTCAATGCCCGGTGGGTCGACGTTGCTTTCTTCAATAATAATAATAATGAACCCTTTTCCAGTACGTCGCCGAGTGTGAAACAATGGCATGAATCCATAATAAAAAAGCCTTCCCCTGGGTGAACCTGGAATCTGGGAGTGATTTGGAGTTGGTGACGACTCCTTTTCATCTTAAACTACTCACCACCTTTTTGACTGCTATTTTCTTTCTTTTCCATCTCTCACTCTTGAAAATATGGAATTATGTTCTTTCATAACTCACTTGTATATAACTAACTTGTTTTTCTCATCCTTGATCTCATCTTCATGTTCCGGTGCCATCACTGCAACAAATCTTGTCGCCAAAATCCAAATCGATGATCTAAGGAGAAGCTAAATGGGTAACAAAGGTTGACAAGAAATCAATATGAATTGATGAGGTCGGTGAAGTAGAAGGGAGAGTTGAAAAATGTTTGACAAGAAACAACGTGAAATTAAAACCTGAATATTTTTCAGGCAGATTATGCTAGATCCCTTTTAACTATGACTAACCTTTTATATCCGACGGGTTTACAACTTTAGTTGACCAAACCGCCACAAATAGGCCCAATCGGCTAGCTGCACTTTCTAGAAGATTCTCGTGATAAAAAAATATATATATATGGTTAAACGTATTTTGTCGACAAAATAGTATTACTATAAATTTTCATGACAGCTATAAATTATTTTTAATTATAATTTTGTCACTAAAGATCTAACGATAAAAATATTGTATAACATAAAATTTTTTCGGGTGTTGATAATTGTCTCAAAAGGAAAACAAAAAAGAAGAATAAAGGAGAACAAGTGCACAAGAGAAAATTTTGGAGCAACGATGATAATGACTAATGATGGCGTCGTTAAATCACATTTGCATGTTATATCATGTACTGAATGACCCTCTAAATATTTGAGAGGTAATGCTAACTGGTTCGTACAATTCTGGTTCCATTCAATTCACAAAAGCAAGGGGAGAGATTCACTAATGTGAGGGCTCTTGATGATATACGCATGATGACTTGATTTGTCTTCTCACAACGGCGTTCATATATATATATATATATATATATATATATATATATATATATATATGGGAGCTGATCCGTTGATAGTTAGCAAAATAGGAGATTTTGCTAGCGCGATCTGGCCGTCCATCCCAAAGGGATGGACTGCCCAGATTTTTTTTTTCAAAAGCTGTCAGTCGTCCACTACATAGTGTAGCGGACGGACTTTTTTACCATATTACCCCTCGTCCGCTACACTGTATGACAGACAACTTTTTTGGCCTGACACTGTCAGTCAAAAAGTCGTCTGCTACACTGTTTTGCTGACGACTTCCGACAAACTTTTTGACTGACACGACTGACACAATTCCAGACTTGTTTGTATCATTAATTCTGCACACGTCTGCTGCACCGTATCGCGGACAGTATTGCCTTCCTACTCACCTCCTTCAGCACAATTTTCTTCTCCTTCAGACTCGCTTCCATTTTCAGCTCCCTTCAAGTTTCGAGTAACACTTGTTTCAAGCTTCACTCAAGTAAGGTCAGTTTGTGAATGGTGAAGTTTTCTTTATGGATTGACTGGTAAAGTATAATTTCTTTGTTTGGACAAAAAGGTATAGATTTTTTTATGTTCTAGAAATTTGTCACTCTATTCATCAATTTGTGATGTTCTACTCTAGATTTTTTGTGATGTTCTAGACATGATATTCATAAAAAATGTATAATTTTTTAACTTTAAATAAATAATTATAATTTAATTCAATTTTTTTGAGGTTCGATAACTTCAAAAAATTTATCCTATTTAAATTCAAATTTTTTGAGATATGTTTGTTGTATTTTGGCATGATGAATTTGGTTATTTATCTTAGTAATTTTAATTTGTTATGTTCAATAAATTAATAATTATTAATTTGGAGACACTTTTGAGATTATGTATATGGTATTTTGTCATCCTAAATTGGTCTATTCCCCAAGGTAATTTTTAGGTAATATTTTGAGTTAGAAATGCCATTTGATTGTTAAGCGTAGTTTATTTCTACACAGGTCTTGTTTCACAATGTTTGATTTCGTGTAGGTCTTATTTCACAATGTCTGATTTCGTGTAGGTCTTGTTTCACAATGTCTGATTTCGTGTCGAGCTCCAACGTCCCCGTAGATGCTAGTGATCCGTATCTAGGACGAACGTTTCAAACATTGGAAGAAGCTGAAGAATGTTTTCGAGCGTATTCATTGAGGGTTGGTTTTGGCATTAGAATAAAGACTACAAGAACAAGCAACGTAACAAAAAAGATATGCTCTCGCTTATACGAGTGTCATAGGGGCAGAAACCCACATCAAAATGAGACACGCGTAGGCAATGATGACAGTGATGACGAAATAGGATATTCGCGTAGAAGACGGGACTGCTTTAGCGCACAAATTGCCAGGTCAAGATGTTCGTAAGCTACAAACCCAAGCAAGATCATTGGCTTATTACCAGCCTGGAACTGGCACACAATCACCCGTTAGTAACTCCTTCTAAGGTGAGTCAGATGCATCAACACAAGAAGATGGGTAAGGTCGCGAGGAGCCTAATTCACACAATGAGCAATGCGCGAATTGGACCTACTGAGATTGTTAATGTTCTTGCTGAACAGGCTGGGGGAATTCAAAATTTAAATTTAACACGACAGACGTTCGTAACGCGGTCCGAACCCATAGACGAGCCGCGTATGACCTCAATGATGCTCAATCTACAATGAGCCTATTGAAACGGATGCAGATGGAGGACCCGCAGTTTACCTTCGATTATAAACTTGACGACAAGCATCGAGTTAGTACAATTTTTTGGGTCGACGGTCGTTCGAGGCTAGCTTATAAGCATTTTGGGGATGTCGTGACTTTCGACACCACATACCGTACCAACAAGTACTCGATGTTGTTCGCTCCTTTCACGGGCGTCAATCATCATTATCACTGTTGACTTATTGATTTTGATGATTCCAATCTTGTTATTTCTAACATTAATCTGACAACATTTTTAAGATAAATATTTCAGGCTTTATCTTAATCATACAAAGTCAAGACCTTGACATGGACAAAGCCTTAACTTGGACTCGGACTCGGACTCGGGATTTAAAGACTTGGACTACGTTGAAGATGCAAGAATCTGAAATCTATTTTTCCTTGTTAGCATTTCTAAGCCCTTCTTAAAAGATCTGACAGAAATTTTAGTAAAGAACCAAAACTGTCTCTTTCAGTCAAAGGCAAACTATTTTTAGTCGACTCAAACTCAAAATCTTTTCTTTCAGTCAAAGCTGTGACTTTCAGTCGAAGCAAAGATTTTTAGTCGAAGGATAAACTTTTAGTCGAAGCCAAGACTTTCAGTCGAAGCTGTGACTTTCAGTCGAAGCAAAGACTTTCAGTCGAAGGCTAGACTTTCAGTCGAAGGCAAATTGTTTTTAGTCGACTCAAACTTTAAATCTTTTCCTTCAGTTGAAGCTATGACTTTAGTCAAAGCAAAGATTTTCAGTTGAAGGCAAAAACTTTCAGTCGAAGCTAAGACTTTCAGTCGAAGCCAAGGCTTTCAGTCGAAGCCAAGGCTTTCAGTCGAAGCCAAGGCTTTCAGTCGAAGCCAAGACTTTTAGTCGAAGCTAAATGTTTTAGTCGAAGCCAAAATATTTTAGTCGAATCCTTCCTGTTTGGCTTTCCCTTCTTAACGACTCTCTATCTCTTATTTGTATAAATAGGGGATCTGTGAAAGCATTTATAATTTTTACTTGCGCGAACTTTTTTACTCTTCAATAACTCTCTCATCTCAATCTCTTATTCTCATCTATTCTCTATTGAGTGAGTTTACTTTTGAGAAAGTTCTTTGTAAGCTTCTTGGTTTGGTTCTTGAAAGAATATAGATCTTCCCACCTAAGAAGGCTTAGTCTTAAATTTTCATTGTAACATCTGCTCAAGAAGGAGCTTGTTTATTGTATTCAAAGTGTAAATCTCTTTTCATTTGTAATCAGTTGGAAACCTTGGAAGGGTTTTGGAAATTGCACCGCGGTTTGTGCTAGCACCCAAAGCTAGCTGGTTTAGTGAAAGGCTCGAGTAGGTCTCACTTGTGTGGAGTGCTTGAGGACTGGACGTAGGCTGGTGGGGCCGAACCAGTATAAATCTCTGTGTTAAATCTGTTATCATTATATCTATCATTACATTGTAATCTCTTTTTTAAAGTTATACTCAAAGTCGTAAACCACCTATTCACCCCCCCTTTAGGTGTATTTAGGGACCTACAAGTGGTATCAGAGCCGTGTGCTCTGGTATTTGTCTGTGACTTAATCGTCAAGAGCTAAAGATCGCGTTATGGAAGAAGGATCAGCAACCACCAGGCTACCCCTGTTGAAGAATGACAACTATAGCTACTGGAAAAACCGCATGCGGAATTTTTAAGATAGGATACACACGTATGGTATGTTGTTGAAAATGGTTCTATAATTCCTATGAAGGATGGACCGGATGGAACCAAGATTCTGAAAGGAATTCTTGAAATATATAGTCATGAGGCGCAACTTTTCTTTATGGATGATAAAGCTAAGAACATTATCAGCTGTGGCCTTGACATGAACGAGTACAATCGAGTCTCAGCATGTGAGACAACCAGAGAAATGTGGACGCTGTTAAAGGTTACTCATGAAGGAACAAATCAAGTAAAAGAGACCAAGATCAACATATTGGTCCAACAGTATAAGGCCTTCAAGATGAAGGAGCACGAGTCCATAAATGAGATGTACTCCAGATTCACACTCATTATAAATGGACTAAAACTTTTGGGTAAAATCTATCTAGAAAAGGAAGTCGCCCAAAAACTTCTCAGATCTCTTCCAAAGAGATGGGAGGCAAAACTCACAGTTATTCAAGAGGCAAAAGACTTGAACGTGCTGAAGCTTGAAGAATTGGTGGGTTCTCTAATGACTCATGAAATTACAATGAAAATTCGTGATGAAGAAGAAACCACCTCCAAGAAGAAAAACTTAACACTTAAAGCTGAGACCTCTCATGAACCTACAGAAAGCAGCGATGATTCTGATCTCGAAATGGCTCTCATAACTCGGAAGTTCAAGAAGTTTCTCGTAAGCAAGTGAGATGGAAAGTTTAGAAGAAATCCTACAAATCAATCACATCAGAGAAATAACAGTGATTGGAATGTAAAGGATAATCCTGATGCCTGTTTTGAATGCGGTAGAACTGGGCACATCAAAAAATACTGTCCACAACTCAAGAACAAAACCGCAAGCAGCAACAGTCGAGACTTCAAAGAAAAGAAGTTCAAGTCCAGAAAAGCTCTGCTAACTTGGGATGACTCTGATGAAAGTGACAAAGAATCAAGCAAAGATGATGATGTAGCTTAACTTTGCTTCATGGCAAAAGATGACAATCCCAAGGTAATCTCTGAAAATTATTATAATGAACTTAAGTCAGCTTTTCTCGAACTCAGTGAAAATTATGAAAAGTTAAAAGCTAAAAATGCTAATCTAAAAAATAAGGCTCTTTCTTTGATAAGTACTGTTGAAGAGTTAGAAGGCGAAAAGGAAGAGTTTCATGAAAAGATTGAATTTTATATTTCTGAAAATACGTCTTTAGAAAATAATCTGAATGCTTCTAAGAAGGAAAATTCTCTTTTGTCTTCTGAAATCCAATCTCTCCGAGGAGTAAAAGTTTCAGTTGAAAACGATTGCTTAAAATCTCAACTGGAAGATGTTTCTTTACAAAAAATCAATTTAGAAAAGGAGATTGAAGATCTGAATTTTACCCTTTCAAAATTTATCCAAGGAAGAGAGAATTTAGATATTCTTTTGGGAAGACAAAGGTGTGTTTTTGAGAAAAGTGGAATCGGATACGATCCTTCAATGAAGCAAAAGGATTATAAAAATTTCTGTAACAAAAATTTAGCTTCTTACTCGCCTTTCACTCTCTATACAATATGTAAGAAGAAAGGGCACTTAGTTAAAAATTATCCTCTTAGTGCTGTCAGAAATCAGTCATTCCCTTCCATAACAAAAAATAAAATGAAACAAGTTTGGATGCCAAAATCTTGTTTATCTAATCTTTTAGGACCCAAGAAAGTGTGGGTACCTAAAGGAACGAAACCAGAATCTGTTGTAGGTATGCTTGAAAGCAAGGATAGATTCCAACAAATGGGTTCTCGACAGCGGATGTTCAAGACATATGACCGGTAACCGCTCACTTTTCTCCCATATCACTCCGAAGAATGGAGGCTTTGTTACCTTCGAAGACAACTCGAATGGGAAGATCATTGGTAAAGGTAGAATTGGCACCGTTTTCATTACTATTGACAACGTATCCTTGGTTGATGGTCTGAAGTTCAATTTGATAAGTATTAGTCAACTCATCGATAGTGGACACAAAGTTCGGTTCAAAGGCGATCAATGTCTAATCAGTCATGCCTCAGATGGATGTACCTTCGATGGTAAGAGAGATGGTAATATCTATACTTTATCTTTTGATGCATTTGACTCTTCTCGTGTAGTCTGTCTTTCTGCTCAACATAATGATATTTGGCTATGGCATCGTAGATTAGATCATGTTCACATGGATCTAATCAAGAAACTTCTCTCAAAAGAGCTGGTCAGAGGCCTACCAAAGTTAAGGTTTGTCAAGGATAAGGTCTGTGATGCCTGTCAATATGGTAAACAGTCAAAAACATCCTTTTAAGCCAAAAAATGTCGTTTCTACTTCTCGTCCTCTTCAACTCCTTCATTTAGATCTTTTTGGCCCTACGAGAAATGCCAGCCTAGGTGGAAAATTTTATGCCTTTGTCATTGTTGATGATTTTTCTAGATACACCTGGGTTCTTTTTCTAACTCATAAGGATGAAGCGTTTCAAAATTTTTTAAGTCTTGTTAAGCAGCTTCAAAATGAGAAAGAGTTGAAGCTTATAAAAATTCGAAGTGATCATGGCGGTGAATTTGAAAAAGATTTTATTCCTTTATGTATTCAAAACGACATTTCACATGAGTTTTCTGCTCCTCGGACACCTCAACAAAATGGGGTCATTGAGAGAAAGAATCATACTTTACAAGAAATGGCCAGAACCATGCTTCATGAAAACTCTCTGCCAAAATATTTTGGGGCCGAAGCCGTCAGCACTTCCTGTTACGTGTTGGAGTACTCATCAGACCAATCCTTGATAAAACACCTTACGATTTGTTCTCAAATCGAAAACCAAAAATTGATTATTTTAAGGTTTTCGGTTGCAAATGTTTTATTTTGAACAATCGTGAAAATTTGGGAAAGTTCGATGTGAAATCTGACGAAGGAATATTTCTTGGTTATTCTTTAAAAAGTAGAGCATATAGAATCTATAACCGTAGAACTATGACAATTGAAGAATCTATGCATGTAGTATTTGAAGAGTCTAATGTTGAAAAACCAAGTAAGAATGCAGGTGATGACAGTGAAGAACTCTCCCTGGACTTGAATAACAAACTTAATGTTTCTTCAACCGAGGGGGAGTGCTCAACAACCTTTCACAACAACACTGATGAGATACAGCCTCTCCCAAAAAGCTGGAGATACTCCTCAAGTCATCCACTAGAACAAGTCATAGGTAATGTTGAACATGGAGTTACAACACGATCTACGGTAAATCTCTTTTGCGCGAATTTTGCTTTTCTTTCTCAAATAGAGCCTAAAAACATTTTCGAGGCTCTAAACGATTCTGAGTGGATTCTTGCCATGCAAGATGAATTGAATCAGTTTGAGAGAAGCGATGTTTGGTCACTAGTTCCAGCTCCTGTTCAACAAAAGGTCATTGGAACAAAGTGGGTTTTTCGAAACAAACTTGATGAAAATGGCCATATTGTTCGTAACAAGGCTAGACTAGTTGCTCAAGGATACAATCAAGTCGAAGGGGTTGATTTTGATGAAACCTTTGCCCCCGTCACTCGACTTGAAGCTATCCGTATGCTTTTAGCATTTTCATGTCATATGAACTTTAAACCTTTTCAAATGGACGTGAAAAGTGCTTTCTTGAATGGGGTAATACAGGAGGAAGTTTTTGTTAAACAACCTCCCGGTTTTGAAAACGAAAAATACCCCAATCATGTTTTTAAGCTAAAAAAGGCTTTGTACGGTCTTAAACAAGCTCCTCGAGCTTGGTACGATCGTCTTAGCTGCTTTCTCACTGATCATGGATTCTCTCATGGCAAAGTCGATACTACTCTCTTTACGAAAATTCGTAATTCCCATATCTTAGTAGTTCAAATATATGTTGATGACATTATTTTTGGTGCCACTAACAATGATCTATGCCAAGAGTTTGCTGAGAATATGCGCAGGGAGTTTGAGATGAGCATGATGGGAGAACTTACCTTTTTCCTTGGACTTCAAATCAAGCAGTCAAAAGAAGGAATTTTTATAAGTCAATCTAAGTACACACGAGAGCTTTTGAAACGGTTTGGCTTAGATAATGCTAAATCTAGAGGGACCCCTATCTCTCCTAGCGTTAATCTCGTCAAAGATGAAAATGGTAAAGATGTAGATAACAAACTTTACCGTGGCATGATTGGTAGTTTACTTTATCTTACTGCCTCTAGACCTGACATCATGTTCAGTGTTTGCATTTGTGCCCGTTTTCAAGCTTGTCCCAAAGAATCTCATCTATCTGCAGTTAAACGTATTTTTAAATATCTCTCTGGCACTTTAAACTTAGGTCTTTGGTATCCTCGTAGTTCCTCTCTAGATCTGGTAGGTTTTTCTGATTCTGATTATGCGGGATGTCTTGTTGATCGAAAGAGTACTAGTGGCACCTGCCAGTTTCTCGGCGATGCTTTAGTATCATGGCACAGTAAGAAACAGACTTCTGTCGCTCTCTCCACAGCTGGAGCAGAATATGTTGCAGCCGAAGCTGTTGTGCCCAAATATTGTGGATGCGTCAGACTTTACGAGATTTTGGTGTCTCAATAGACCATATTCCTATTATGTGTGACAGTATTAGTGCTATTGACATTAGTAAAAATCATGTCCAACACTCGCGCACTAAGCACATCGATATTCGTCACCACTTTCTCCGAGACAATGTTCAGAAAGGATTAATAGAACTCAAGAAAGTTGGGTCTAAAGATCAGCTCGCAGATATCTTTACAAAACCCTTAGCTGAATCCTCTTTCTGTTCTCTTCGTCGTCTAGGAATGTGTGATCTTAGCTAAATTTCTTTTACCAAAATGACCGTTCAGTTTTACTCATTCGTCGCTTCTGCCGAGTTTTAGTCGACTAAAAACTTTTCAGTCGACTAAAAGCCCGTAAGTCGACTAAAAATCAACTTTTAGTCGACTGCAAGTTCTCTTCAACTTTACGAATCCTTTTGGTTTCAGTCGACTAAAAGTCCACTTTTAGTCGACTAAAACCTTTTTCAGTCGACTAAAAGCCATGTTTCAGTCGACTAAAAGCTTGTTGCCTATATATAGGCCCACCTTTTTCACTTTAACTTTTTACTGTTCCTTTTTCACGGTTTGTCTTTCGTTTTCACAGACTCACTATTCTTCTCTCTTGTCCACCTGTCACTCCAAGGACCCATATGGACCCCAATACACGCCCTCGTAGTCGTCTTCGTAGTCTTCTCATTGACTCTGACGATGAATCCGACGTGGCTCCTGCCTCTACTGCTGCTGCTACTACTCCACCACCGCCATCCTCCCGCCACCGCACTCGTCCAACATCAGCTGCTGCTCGTTCGTCGTCCTCTGCACCTGTCCCTCCACCATCTACTGCTCCATCATCTTCAGGTAATGTTGCTCCTCCTCCACCTGCTGCCTCTTCTTCATCTGCTCCTCCACCAACCTGTCCACCCCCTACCTGCCCCTATATTTTCCCTACCGATATACTTCACATTCCCCATTTCTTCCCTCTGTCGACGACCAACTCACCTACTATACAAATTTTGTAAATCGCGAGGTCATCCCCGGTCGTCCAAGTGATGTCACTCTAATGACTCAACTTGGTCTTACTGGCATTTTTGAGCAAATGGGCTGTCTCTCCATTCTCTCTCCACCCACCACTTATTACCCTGCTCTTGTTCGCATGTTCTACTCCAACATGCATTTTAATGCTCAACCGCCTACCTTTTTGACCACATATGTGAATGGGGTCCACATCCGTCTTGATGCCACCACCTTGGCCCACATTTTTGGTTTTACCAATCAATCCTCTACCCTTGTTTTCACTACCAATACGTGGTGTACCACCAGTTCCTTTACCCCACTACAACCAAACTCTCTTAGGCGACCCGTCCACTTCTCGACCCCGTAAACCCAGTCTGGGTGATTTGTCTCCTCTTTATCGTGTTCTCCATCTTATTCTTTGTTACAATCTCTCGGCCTGTTTCGGCTCTTACGCCACTTTTTCATACTTAGACATCATTCTTCTCACCCATTTCATTTGGGGTTCTCCATTAAACATTGCGGGCATTATCATGCTCGTCATGAATGCCCGAAAAAACAAATCATCTGCTAATCTTCCTTTCGGCCTTCTGTTAACTCGCGTCTTTGACCATTTTCATGTCCCTCTGCCTACCTCTAACTCGGAACGTATATCTCTTCTGGGCCATCATGTTCTCGATGAAACTTCTCTTCGTCGTGCCGGTTTTGCAATTCGCTCTGACCTCACCTCCAACACTGTTCTTCTTGAGCGCGTCACTACTACAGATCCTTCCCACACCTCGTCTGTTCTGGCCCCTGCTCCTGCTTCTCTTCATGTTCCCTCTCCTGCTCCTGAAATTACCTCAGCCCCACAATCTGCTCCCTTCCCATCTTTTTCACCATCTCTACCCCTTCTACTCAGTACATACCTTCTGCACCTACTGACCCATCTAGCTTTATCCCCTTCCCTTCCTCTGACCCTTCCTCCTCTGTCCCTCCTTTTCCCACCCCTCCTCACCCTACTGATCCCCTCTTCAGTAGTTCGCTAAACGACTTCTCACATATTAATTTTGATGAGTTCCTCTCTTCGGACACCCCGACCTCTCTGACACTCTTTCTCGTCTATCTACCTCGATTCAGTTAATACTGGAATCACAAACCACCCTTGCTGCTCTCCTTCATGAGCTTACTGCCCTTCAGCAGTCGGCTCAACACTCCTCCGCCCAGCTTCTCTCGAACCAAATTGACTTTCACAACCTTCTAAATGACCTTACCACTAACCTTTCCTCTCTCCCTCTCAATCATACTCCACTTCTGGACAGTTTGACTCGGATGCAGCAGGATCTTCTACGCCAGCAGGAAGCTGCTCTTCAGGCTCATCGTCGCCAGGCTTATCTCACCACGAGCATTCTGACCGAACAAAACCGCTATCTGGCTCATCAGATCTTCGATCAGGCCCATGGCTTTCGGGTGACTCGTCCGGATATTTTTCCTTCTCGACACACTGGCACCGACGAGGACGAATGGTTCTTTAACCCGCATCTCCCATACAACCCTCCGCCGCCGCGCTCTCCTTGTGTCGTCAAAGTTGTTGAAGTCCCCACAAAAGCTTCGCCGCCTGCTGATCCTTCCTCTTCTGCGCACGGTGCTCGTCGATCTGCTGCGCCGCCTGCTGATCCTTCCTTATCTGCCCCGGGTGCTCGCCGTCGTCGACCTTAGTATTTTTTTTATTTATTCTTTTACTTGTTACACAAGTTGCCCCCTCTTTTTGATTTGACAAAGGGGGAGAACAAGTACTTATTGATCATTCTTTGTATTGATCATTTTTTTGTATGCATCTTTATTAATTCATTGATTAAATTTTATAAGATGCTCTTTATGTTATTTCTCTGCGTAAATGATTAACTATTTAAGGGGGAGTATATCTTTATAATGTTAGAACTAATATTGTCATCATCAAAAAGGGGGAGATTGTTGACTTATTGATTTTGATGATTCCAGTCTTGTTATTTCTAACATTAATCTGACAACATTTTTAAGATAAATATTTCAGGCTTTATCTTAATCATACAAAGTCAAGACCGTGACATGGACAAAGCCTTAACTTGGACTTGGACTCGGACTCGGACTCGGGATTTAAAGACTTGGACTACGTTGAAGATGCAAGAATCTGAAGTCTATTTTTTCTTGTTAGCATTTCTAAGCCCTTCTTAAAAGATCTGACAGAGATTTTAGTAAAGAACCAAAACTGTCTCTTTCAGTCGAAGGCAAACTGTTTTTAGTCGACTCAAACTCGAAATCTTTTCTTTCAGTTGAAGCTGTGACTTTCAGTCGAAGCAAAGATTTTTAGTCGAAGGATAAACTTTCAGTCGAAGCCAAGACTTTCAGTCGAAGCTGTGACTTTCAGTTGAAGCAAAGACTTTTAGTCGAAGGCTAGACTTTCAGTCGAAGGCAAATTTTTTTTAGTCGACTCAAACTTTAAATCTTTTGCTTCAGTCGAAGCTGTGATTTTCAGTCGAAGCAAAGATTTTCAGTTGAAGGCAAAAACTTTCAGTCGAAGCTAAGACTTTCAGTCGAAGCCAAGACTTTTAGTCGAAGCCAAAAATGTTTAAGTCGAATCCTTCCTGTTTGGCTTTCCCTTCTTAACGGCTCTCTATCTCTTATTTGTATAAATAGGGGATCTGTGAAAGAATTTATAATTTTTACTCACGCGAACTTTTTTACTCTTCAATAACTCTCTCATCTCAATCTCTTATTCTCATTTATTCTCTATTGAGTAAGTTTACTTTTGAGAAAGTTCTTTGTAAGCCTCTTGGTTTGGTTCTTGAAAGAATATAGATCTTCCCACCTAAGAAGGCTTAGTCTCAAATTTTCATTGTAACATCTGCTCAAGAAGGAGCTTGTTTATTGTATTCAAAGTGTAAATCTCTTTTCATTTGTAATCAGTTGGAAACCTTGGAAGGGTTTTGAAAATTGTACTGCGGTTTGTGCTAGCACCTGAAGCTAGCTGGTTTAGTGAAAGGCTCGAGTAGGTCTCCCTTGTGTGGAGTGCTTGAGGACTGGACGTAGGCTGGTGGGGCCGAACCAGTATAAATCTCTGTGTTAAATCTGTTATCATTATATCTGTCATTACATTGTAATCTCTTTTTAATTTATACTCAAATTCGTAAACCACCTATTCACCCCCCTCTAGGTGTATTTAGGGACCTACAATCACTCCATCCTGTTCGAGTTCGCCTTGTTAAGGGATGAGAGCGAGGGTTCTTTTGTATGGTTGTTTAGGACGTGGCTGGAAGCAATGAACTTCAAAGCACCCAAAGTGATCATCACCGATCAAGATTTGGCAATGAAGAAGGCTATTGCTACCGTCTTCTCAGACACCCGGCACAACTTGTGCACTTGGCACATAAGCAACAAATTTCCTGAACGTCTGCATCACGTGTACGCAAAGTATCCAGACTTTAAATAGGATTTTGACAAGTGCGTTACAAGTCGTTAACGATTGATGAATTCCAGGAGAGGTGGGAAAAGCTTGTTCGGGATTACTCATTGCAAGACAACGAGTGGCTCCAGCACTTGTACGAGCGCAAAGAGCAATGGATTGGCATTTACACGAGGAGGTATTTTTCAGCGGGCATGAAAATGACGGGCAGGAGTGAATCTATGAATGCCACGTTCGATAGTTATGTGGGTACAACTACCAATTTGAAGAGTTTCGTTGCATCCGCACAAAAAGCGGTTGCTTCGTTGTTCGTAAAAGAAAGGGCTGCAGACTTTGCAACAACGTACAAACAAAGGAGAAGGTTGCTTGAGACCCCGCTGGAGCTGAACGGTGCCAAAGTCTATACGAAGGAGATCTTCTTGCTATACCAAGTAGAGCTGCAAAAATCGGGACGATACAGTATAAACAAGGTGGCAGAAATGTCTACGCGTGAGTACAAGGTTTATTCGCTCGTGAATGACCTCGTCCCTGAGAAGCTGCGCAGAATTTATACGGTGAGCCATGACACATTGACAGATTCGGTGACATGTGTTTGCAAGAAGTTTGAGTTCCATGGCATCCTGTGTAGACACATTCTGCGGTTTTTCACCCAGAAGAATATCAGGGCAATCCCCGATAAATATGTCCTGCCACGGTGGACGAAAGGTGCAAACAGGTTGCACGGTACCATTGCCTTTTCGGAGCACCCGTATACTGACTTTGAAGAATCAGAGACGTTGCGGTATAATCATCTGGTGACGATGTTCACCCGTTTGTCCGTAAAAGGTGCTGCTACAATGGCCGCATATAAACATCTCCTCGAGGTAGCTCAGCAGCAAGAGCCCATCGTCGACCAGTTGGAAGCAGCTTCAGTCAGCAATGCGGTTGACACTGAGCCTACTACGGGATCAGAAGATGACGAGCCGGGGGAGGAAGACGACAATGATATCCGGCCTTTGGACTCAATTATATCGCAAACGAAAGGTCGCAAGAGATCTACGCGGATGAAGAGCTCTATTGAACAGGCAACTCAACATAAAAAGCTGAGAAGGTGTGCATTGTGCAACAAAATGACCGACCATGACAAGCGGAACCATTACAAGGCACTGAGGATAAGTCCAGGGGCTTTGCAAGACGAGGAAGAAGATGACGCCGAAGATGAGGAAGAAGCAGCTGTAGTGGACCTTTAGTTTTTTGTATAAGCCATCAAGTCTGTTTGACATTTGCAATAATGCGTAATATTCTTTTGATGAGATTATCTTTCGACCGAAGACTGGAAGGTTATTTCTGATTGACCTATCATAGCCGCCATCAAATCTAACTTTAGGTTTATTTTTTTGTAGTTGGCCCGTCCGCTACACTATGTGGTGGACGGCGCTGTAGACAACCAAATTTTTAGTTGTCTCGAGTGTCCGCGGTACAATATAGCGGACAATCTGCGGCACAATATAGTGGACAAGAAAACCTTTGGAATCCCTTATGTCCGCTACACACCGTGTAGCGGACGTGTCTTACTTCTTTAAATACAAATCAAATCGGCCTTTCTTCTTACGTGCCTTACTTCTTTAAATACCAATCAGATCGGCCTTTCTTCTTTCTCCCGTCAAACTTCTCTGTCTCGAACATCTCACCCACCCACGACCCCCTCTTCGGCGACCGTCCTGATGGCTTCTGCTTCGGTGAGCATGGACTTTTCAGTCGGCAGACACTTCTTCAAGGTCATGACACCTGGGTTTCATACAAAACTTGTAGGCCATCTCTTTTTCTATGTGTTTTGGTGTGTGTTAAATGTTTTATCTTTGGTTAAAAACTTACCTGTCTTATATTGAATGTGATAGGCCATACCGGTAGCCTTTTGCAGATTGCTTACCACACTCTAGTTGAAAGCAACTTTAACCAGCCGCAAGGGGTCATGGCTTGTTAAAATCAAGAAGAAGCGCGGCCAAGATCAAATTTGTTTCAAAGAGGGTTGGAGCAATTTCTGCGAGCAGCACGACCTCAATGAAGGGGACTTTGTAATCTTTGAACACAATGGGCATATGCATTTTCAAGTGACGGTGTTTGACCATAGCACTTGTGAAAAAGCTTTCCCCCAATGTTGAACTCTGAGCCCTAATTTTGTGTAATTTAAACAACTTATTAATTTAAAAGATTGTGTTATTTGAACTATTTTAAGGTGTTCTTGATTTAAGGTTGTTAATTTTGCATTAGAAAATTATGATTATTGAGGTTGTCATTGTTGTGTAATTTGGACGTCCAAATACAGAAACTCTGATCTCCAACTCCTAAAAAAAATTTGTTTCCTCTACATCCGCTACACTGTGTAGCGGACGGGGAAGCAGAAACAATTGAAGTCCACTTCAACACTTAAAGAAATTTTTTCTGTATTTGGACGTCCGCTATACTGTGTAGCAGACGGGGAAGCAGAAACAATCGACACTTCAACATTTAGAAATTTTTTCTTTATTTGGATGTCTGCTACACTGTGAAGCGGACGGGGAAGCAGAAATAGTCAACTTCAACACTTAGAAAATTTTTCTGTATTTGGACCTCCGCTACACTGTGTAGCGGACGGGGAAGCAGATACACTTCAACACTTAGAAAATTTTTCTGTCTTTGGATGTCTGCTACACTGTGTAGCGGACGGGGAAGCAGAAACAATCAACTTCAACACTTAGAAAATTTTTCTGTATTTGGACGTCCGCTACACTGTGTAGTGGACGGGGAAGCAGAAACTGTGTCAATCACCTTCAACACTTAGAAAATTTTTCTGTATTTGGACGTCCGCTACACTGTGTGGCGGACGGGGAAGCAGAAACAATCAACTTCAACACTTAGAAAATTTTTCTGTATTTGGACGTCCGCTACACTGTGTAGCGGATGGGGAAGCAGAAACAATCAACTTCAACACTTAGAAAATTTTCCTGTTTTGGATGTCCGCTACACTGTGTAGCGGACGGATACAGGCCAACAGCTAAAAAATTCTCCCCCATTTTGTTTCCCACCATTCAATCATTCTTAATGAGAGCAAAAAAAACAACTCTAATGAAATCAACCCAAATCAAATGTCCACTGATATGGACACAAATCAGTCAAATCATTCAATCATTCAACACAAATCAACTGATCTCAACACAAATAAAATCACACCAATGACAGCTTTCTAAATAATCATGATTTATTAAAAAATTTTATTGTAATGGTACAATGTCAACTAGGGGTCCTCATGTTGAGCCGGATTCTCGTCCTTAGACGGATTTTCAATAAACCTAATCGCTCTAGGCCGGCCTTTCAAAATTTGCCAAGCTATCCTATATCTAAAGCGTTCTACGCATTCTAAACTCCAAGCGGCCGCCCTGAGGCTCTCAGACCGACAGATGTAATCCATGTACAAGCAAAGGAAGACGCCGCAGTCCGAAGTATTATGTTGCTTGGGCCTCCTCTTCTTCAATCGGAAATGGAACTTTGGCCGCGCCGGTACAGGTAGACCACGGATAGCATTGACCATGGCACAAAATAGATTCTGCGAGAAACAGAAAACGACGTAAGACACGAGTTAACATTTACAATTGGCAAGTTACAATAAGCATTAAACAACAATCGTAAGCTTACCATAGAGTCCAACTGGGTTTATACATCCTCAGCACAGGCATGTGGAGGGTATCGTCGTGGAGACTGTCGATCACCGATACGAATTATTCCGTTGGTTCATAGCAAACCAAGTACCAGTGGCTTTCCCCTAGAAATGGGATTAGAAACACGTGGGCAACCATTGCGCTCACTGGACTATCCCTATTCAGATATGCTCGTAGGTTATCCGACGGTCTCCACTGGCTCAACTTTTTCTTCCCCCTTCGTTCAACCCACTCATGCCATTCAGCCACTAGGAGGCTATGAAAAAAGGCATCCAACAAAAATACGCCAGGATACTCGTTCGGCCGCCCCCGGCCCCTTTCCTTCAGAATCTCCACGTAGGTAGAGATGACCCCGTTGTCTAACCAACTCCCCGAAGCCAGGGAGGAAATTTCTCCCCACGAGCAACAGTAATCCATGCCCTCCGGGTGATTCACATTATATAACGCTTTGTCCCGGGGGAACCCGCTAAAATACCGCTCTCTGATAATTTGGCATTTATGCGGCTTTAGGGGCTTCAGTGGATGCCCTTTGCGATATTGCCCTCGGGGGTCGACCGACGATCTTGCACTCCTTCGGGGGGGTCGACCGGGGGATATTGCCCTCCTTCCGCAACAGATGGTCCTGCCCACGGGACAATAGGCAGTGTCTCGGACAGACTGATGTTTCCGAAACCCCAGTCCTGCGTGACTTGACTCTGAGAGAGGGGTTGGGGTTCCGAGTCCAGAAGCAAAGAGAAGGAGGGCGCACTGTACTCTTCCCACGGCGCTTGAGCCTGGCCCATGGTGCTTGGCGGTCCCCAATCACCACCCATTCCCAGTACAGAGGGACCACCGTATCCCTGGCTCACCCCCGAAGTCTGTCCCGAGGGATCACCGTATCCCGAGCTCACATAAGGGGCTGCCACCCCGGTTTCCCCATTCCCGGGTTAACGCCCGAAGGCTGTCCCGATGCTTGGCACAAAAAATTCCCGCAGCCATACGCCAACGCTTCAGCCTGTTGGCGAAGCTCCTCGCCCATTGCATTGACCAGATCCTTCCGCTCGCTCAACTTCTGGAAGAAGGCGAACGAGACATTATCCTACATCCAAAGAGATAATAAATAAGTAACTTCATACACACTTAGAATCATCAAGTTCAATTAAAAGCACTGGTTGGGCAACTTACCAGATTGTATGCCATATGCTCATCGATCTGACCCCTAGGGTGGTACTTCTCTCCGTGTTCAAACCTTACAGGAGCTACTCTCCTCCGGGTGATGCGGTAGTACCACTCATTGTACTGTTCGATGCTGATCACAGGGTCAAGCTCCGACACAATGGCCGCCATCGTGTCCTGCCAGGAATTCCAAACCTCAAGTTCTCATGCGCACAAGTCGTGCACATTCGCCTTGCCAAACCGTCTGACACCCGGTGGGTTCCTGTTACCCCTCATATCCGGCGCATCGGCTGGCAACCCCTGCAGGCACTCAAAATGGCGCATAGCACGATCTGGTAGCTGCCACTCTGCGACCTCGAAGTGAATCAGGGGTGTGCGTTGCAACCCGGAGAGCGTGAAGACGAACGACTCCCCCACCCGTCGCGCCAAACGTTTGTACGGTGCCCATCGCATCTGGCCCAGAGATAGCGAGTCGAGCTCCCCCCGATAGTACGTAATGTTGTGATGGGGATCGTCTCTCCTCGGGTAGTGGTTGTCCTTCCGGCTGTACTCCCAGGCGCACAACCGAGGCCACACATTATCCGTTCCGTCCTTACGCCTGGGTGCGCCGGTAGCAAGGTGTTCATAAGACCACACCTGAGAGCAAAGACAAATTAAATAAAGTATCGTCAAAATTTATTGTCAATTCAACAAAAAAAAATGAGCACGTAATGAAGATTTGTATGATATACCTGCAATAGCGAGAGACACGCACATATAGCTTTGGAGTAGGCCCTCGTTGCCTTGTGCAATGCTCGGTACAGGTACGCAAGAGTTGCTGCACCCCAGGCATAATCCCCAACCTCCAGCAGGTTACCCAACAACGGTAAATATTTGACGCTGAACATATTCTTCGACGTTGTTGGGAACAGAATTGCCCCCATCACCCACAAGAGGAAAGCTTACGTGTACAGCACAAGCATCTATTCCGTGTAGTTTTTCGGGAGAACCTTGTAGGTTTCTACCAACCACTTCAACTTGATACCACCAGTGCTAAATTGATCCTGGGGTATCGAAGTAAAGAAGTCCCTAGCGGTTCTCTTATTCGTTGCTTCCGACGGAGGAGCAATTACCGGCCGTCCGTCACCGGTAACCCTAAGATGAACCCTACATCTTCTAGGGTAATCGTCATCTCTCCAAGAGGGAAGTGAAACATATTCGTTTCACTTCTCCACCTTTCAACAAGGGCACCTATTAAGTGCCGGTCAAGGTGTTGAAAGATTTGCCCATGCGTGAAAATCCCAAACCCAATCCCACGCAGTAACCGTTTCTGGTATTTGTTCAACTTCCAGGCTTTGAAATTATCGGACACTTCTACTGTGTTGAGAAGTGCTCTTTCCTACAAATTAATAAATACAATTTAACCAAAACAAATGGTATACAATGTTTGTAAGAGTAAGAAAGTTGATAAAATAAGGATCTTACCCCACCATCCCATAAAGGCGTACTGACATGGTTTGCTTGGTCGTATAATATGGAGGGATCTTCTGGTCCAGGGTTAAAATCCATTTTTTGCAATTGAAATTATGGAAAAACGACAAGGTTGGAAGCGTAAAAATTCTCAAACATACAACGCTAGCATGTGCTCACATAAGTTGACATGCTGTATATATTCAAGTGAAATCACATGAACTTTTACGCAATACACAATAAGCAATACACATATATTGACAAACGCTAGCACAATCCACCGCATACATATTCAAAATCATGCATAAGCCGCAATACTCATAACAACTCTAGTTTATGAACGAATAAAGGATTGGATTGTGAACTTACGTGATTGATGAGACAATTAAAGAATTTCTTTGGAAGAAATTGTGACTTGCCAAGAGAAAAATGAATAAGAGTTTTGGAATAGGTTTGTTAATGGGTCAAGTCCGCTACATAGTATAGCGGACAGAAAAACTGTCAAGTTGTCCGCTACACAGTTTCGCGGACGGTGGGATAAGGACTAAGCAACAGTCCTGTCGCCCCAGGACTGGTGTGACAACTGTTAGGGGGTTGTGGATATATATATATATATATATATATATATATATATATATATATATATATATATATATATATATATATATATATATATATATATATATATATATATATATATATATATATATAGGGAGCTGATCCGTTGATAGCGTTAGCAAAATAGGAGATTTTGCTAGCGCGACCTGGCCGTCCATCCCGAAGGGATGAACAGCCCAGATCTTTTTCAAAAGCTGTAAGTCGTTTGCTACATAGTGTAGCGGACAGACTTTTTTACCATATTGCCCCTGCCCCTCGTCCGCTACACTGTATGGCGCACAACTTTTTTGGCCTGACACGTCAGTTAAAAAGTCGTCCGCTACACTGTGTTGCGGACAACTTTTTGACTGACAGTGGTCAAGTCATCCACAACCCCCCTGACAGTTGTCACACCAGTCCTGGGGCGACATGACTGTTGCTTAGTCCTTATCCCACCGTCCGCGATACTGTGTAGCGGACAACTTGACAGTTTTTTTGTCCGCTATACTATGTAGCGGACTTGACCCATTAACAAACCTATTCCAAAACTCTTATTCATTCTTTCTTCTCACAATTTTTTTAGCGGCGTTGGCAAGTAGATCTGCGCAATTTCTTCCAAAGAAATCCTTTAATCGTCTCATCAATCACGTAAGTTCACAATCCAATCTTTTATTCGTTCATAATCTAGAGTTGTTATGAGTATTGCGGATTATGCATGATTTTGAATATGTATGCGGTGGATTGTGCTAGCGTTTGTCAATATATGTGTATTGCTTATTGTGTATTGCTTAAAAGTTCATGTGATTTCACTTGCATATATACAACATGTCAACTTATGTGAGCACATGCTAGCGTTGTATGTTTGAGAATTTTTATGCTTCCAACCTTGCCGTTTTTCCATAATTTCAGTTGCAAAAAATAGATTTTAACCCTGGACCAGAAGATCCCTCCGTATTATACGACCAAGCAAACCATGTCAGTACGCTCTTATGGGATGGTGGGGTAAGATCCTTATTTTATCAACTTTCATACTCTTACAAACATTGTATACCATTTGTTTTGGTTAAATTGTATTTATTAATTTGTAGGAAAGAGCACTTCTCAACACAGTAGAAGTGTCCGATAATTTCAAAGCCTGGAAGTTGAACAAATACCAGAAACGGTTACTGCGTGGGATTGGGTTTAGGATTTTCACGCATGGGCAAATCTTTCAACACCTTGACCGGCACTTAATAGGTGCCCTTGTTGAAAGGTGGATAAGTGATGGGGGCAATTCTGTTCCCAACAACGTCGAAGAATATGGTCAGCGTCAAATAATTATCATTGTTGGGTAAACTGCTGGAGGTTGGGGATTATGCCTGGGGTGCAGCAACTCTTGCGTACCTGTACCGAGCATTGCACAAGGCAACAAGGGCCGACTCCAAAGCTATATGTGCGTGTCGCTCGCTATTGCAGGTATATCATACAAATCTTCATTACGTGCTCATTTTTTTTTGTTGAATCGACAATAAATTTTGACGATACTTTATTTAATTTGTCTTTGCTCTCAGGTGTGGTCTTATGAACACCTTGCTACCGGCGCACCCAGGCGTAGGGACGGAACGGATAATGTGTGGCCTCGGTTGTGCGCCTGGGAGTACAGCCGGAAGGACAGCCACTACCCGAGGAGAGACGATCCCCATCACAACATTACGTACTATCGGGGGGAGCTCGACTCGCTATCTCCGGGCCAGATGCGATGGGCACCGTACAAACGTTTGGCGCGACGGGTGGGGGAGTCGTTCGTCTTCACGCTCTCCGGGTTGCAACGCACACCCTTGATTCACTTCAAGGTCGCAGAGCGACAGCTACCAGATCGTGCTATGCGCCATTTTGAGTGCCTGCAGGGGTTGCAGCTGATGCGCAGGATATAAGGGGTAACAGGAACCCACCGGGTGTCGGACGGTTTGGCAAGGAAAATGCGCACGACTTGTGCGCACGAGAACTTGAGGTTTAGGATTCCTGGCAGGACACGCTGGCGGCCATTGTGTCAGAGCCTGACCCCGTGATCAGCATCGAACAGTACAATGAGTGGTACTACCGCATCACCCGGAGGAGAGTAGCTCCAGTAAGGTTTGAACGCGGAGAGTACCACCCTAGGGGTCAGATCGATGAGCAGATGGCATACAATCTGGTAAGTTGCCCAACCAGTGCTTTTAATTGAACTTGATGATTCTAAGTGTATGTATGAAGTTACTTATTTATTATCTCTTTGGATGTAGGTTAATGCCTCGTTCGCCTTCTTCCAGAAGTTGAGCGAGCGGAAGGATCTGGTCAATGCAATGGGCGAGGAGCTTCGCCAACAGGCCAAAGCGTTGGCGTATGGCTGTGGGAATTTTTTGCGCCAAGCATCCGGACAGCCTTTGGGAGTCAACCTGGGAATGGGGGAACCGGGGTGGCAGCCCCCTTATGTGAGCTCGGGATACGATGATCCATCAGGATACGGTGATCCCTCGGGACAGACTTTAGGGGTGAGCCAGGGATACGGTGGTCTCTCTGTACTGGGAATGGGTGGTGATTGGGGACCGCCAAGCACCATGGGCCAGGCTCAAGCGCCGTGGGAAGAGTACAGTGCACCCTCCATCTCTTTGCTTCTGACTCGGAACCCCAACCCCTCTCTCAGAGTCAAGTCACGCAGGACTGGGGTTTCGAAAACATCAATCTGTCGAGACACTGCCCATTGTCCCGTGGGCGGGACCATCTGTTACGGAAGGTGGGCAATATCCCCCGGTCAACCCCCCCGAAGGAGTGCAAGATCCGCTGGTCGACCCCCGAGGGCAATATCGCAAAGGGCATCCACTGAAGCCCCTAAAGCCGCATAAATGCCAAATTATCAGAGAGCGGTATTTTAGCGGGTTCCCCCGGGACAAAGCGTTATATAATGTGAATCACCCGGAGGGCATGGATTACTGTTGCTCGTGGGGAAAATGTCCTCCCTGGCTCCAGGGAGTTGGTTAGACAACGACGTCATCTCTACCTATGTGGAGATTTTGAAGGAAAGGGGTCGGGGACGGCCGAACGAGTATCCGGACGTATTTTTGTTGGATGCCTTTTTTCATAGCCTCCTAGTGGCTGAATGGCATGAGTGGGTCGAACAAAGGGGGAAGAAAAAGTTGAGCCAGTGGAGACCGTCGGATAACCTACGAGCATATCTGAATATGGATAGTCCAGTGAGCGCAGTGGTTGCCCACGTGTTTTTAATCCCATTTCTAGGGGAAAGCCACTGGTGATCGACAGTCTCCACGACGATACCCTCCACATGCCTGTGCTGCAGATGTATAAAGCCCAGTTGGACTCTATGGTAAGCTTACGATTGTTGTTTAATGCTTATTGTAACTTGCCAATTGTAAATGTTAACTCGTGTCTTACGTCGTTTTCTGTTTCTCGCAGAATCTATTTTGTGCCATGGTCAATGCTATCCGTGGTCTACCTGTACCGGCGCGGCCAAAGCTCCATTTCCGATTGAAGAAGAGGAGGCCCAAGCAACATAATACTTCGGACTGCGGCGTCTTCCTTTGCTTGTACATGGATTACATCTGTCGGTCTGAGAGCCTCAGGGCGGCCGCTTGGAGTTTAGAATGCGTAGAACGCTTTAGATATAGGATAGCTTGGCAAATTTTGAAAGGCCGGCCTAGAGCGTTAGGTTTATTGAAAATCCGTCTAAGGACGAGAATCCGGCTCAACATGAGGACCCCTAGTTGACATTGTACCATTACAATATATTTTTTTAATAAATCGTGGTTATTTAGAAAGCTGTCATTGGTGTGATTTTATTTGTGTTGAAATCAGTTGATTTGTGTTGAATGATTTGACAGATTTGTGTCCATATCAGTGGACATTTGATTTGGGTTGATTTGATTAGAGTTGGTTTTCTTGCTCTCATTGAGAATGATTGAATGGTGGGAAACAAAATGGGGGAGAATGTTTTAGCTGTTGGCCTGTATCCGTCCGCTACACAGTGTAGCGGACGTCCAAAACAGGAAAATTTTCTAAGTGTTGAAGTTGATTGTTTCTGCTTCCCCGTCCGCTACACAGTGTAGCGGACGTCCAAATATAGAAAAATTTTCTAAGTGTTGAAGTTGATTGTTTCTGCTTCCCTTTCCGTTACACAGTGTAGCGGACGTCCAAATACACAAAATTTTTCTAAGTGTTGAAGTTCATTGTTTCTGCCTCCCCGTCCGCTACACAGTGTAGCGGACGTCCAAAGACATAAAATTTTTCTAAGTGTTGAAGTGTAACTGCTTCCCCGTCCGCTACACAGTGTAGCGGACGTCCAAATACAGAAAAATTTTCTAAGTGTTGAAGTTGACTGTTTCTGCTTCCTTGTCCGCTTCACAGTGTAGCGGACGTCCAAATAAAGAAAATTTTTCTAAATGTTGATGTGTCGATTGTTTCTGCTTCCTCGTCCGCTACACAATGTAGCGGATGTAGAGGAAACAAATTTTTTTTAGGAGTTGGAGATCAGAGTTTCTGTATTTGGACGTCCAAATTACACAACAATGACAACCTCAATAATCATAATTCTCTAATGCAAAATTAACAACCTTAAATCAAGAACACCTTAAAATAGTTCAAATAACACAATCTTTTAAATTAATAAGTTGTTCAAATTACACAAAATTAGGGCTCAAAGTTCAACATTGGGGGGGGGAAGCTTTTTCACAAGTGCTATGGTCAAACACCGTCACTTGAAAATGCATATGCCCATTGTGTTCAAAGATTACAAAGTCCCCTTCATTGAGGTCGTGCTGCTCACAGAAATTGCTCCAACCCTCTTTGAAACAAATTTGATCTTGGTCGCGCTTCTTCTTGATTTTAACAAGCCATGACCCCTTGCGGCTGGTTAAAGTTGCTTTGAACCAGAGTGTGGTAAGCAATCTACAAAAGGCTACCGGTATGGCCTATCACATTCAATATAAGACATGTAAGTTTTTAACCAAAGATAAACATTTAACACACACCAAAACACATAGAAAAAGGGATGGCCTACAAGTTTTGTATGAAACCCAGGCATCATGACATTGAAGAAGTGTCTGCCGATTGAAACGTCCCTGTTCACCGAAGCAGAAGCCATCAGGACGATCGCGGAAGAGGGGGTCGCGGTTGGGTGAGATGTTAGAGACAGAGAAGTTTGACGGGAGAAAGAAGAAAGGCCGATCTGATTGGTATTTAAAGAAGTAAGACACGTAAGAAGAAAGGCCGATTTGATTTGTATTTAAAGAAGTAAGACACTGTGTAGCGAACATAAGGGATTCCAAGGGTTTTCTTGTCCGCTATATTGTGCCGCAGATTGTCCGCTATATTGTACCGTGGACACTCTAGACAACTAAAATTTGGTTGTCTGCTGCGCCGTCCGCCACACAGTGTAGCGGACGGGCCAACGACAAAAAAAAACCTAAAGTTAGATTTGATGGCGGCTCTGATAGGTCAATCAGAAATAACCTTCCAGTCTTCGGTCGAAAGATAATCTCATCAAAAGAATATTACGCATTATTGCAAATGTCAAACAGACTTGATGGCTTATACAAAAAACTAAAGGTCCACTGCAGCTGCTTCTTCCTCATATTCGGCGTCATCTTCTTCCTCGTCTTGCAAAGCCCCTGGACTTATCCTCAGTGCCTTGTAATGGTTCCGCTTGTCATGGTCGGTCATTTTGTTGCACAATGCACACCTTCTCAGCTTTTTATGTTGAGTTACCTGTTCATCCGCGTAGATCTCTTGCGGCCTTTCGTTTGCGATATAATTGAGTCCAAAGGCCGGATATCATTGTCGTCTTCCTCCCCCGGCTCGTCATCTTCTGATCCCGTAGTAGGCTCAGTGTCAACCGCATTGCTGACTGAAGCTGCTTCCAACTGGTCGACGATGGGCTCTTGCTGCTGAGCTACCTCGAGGAGATGTTTATATGCGGCCATTGTAGCAGCACCTTTTACGGACAAACGGGTGAACATTGTCACCAGATGATTATACCGCAACGTCTCTGATTCTTCAAAGTCACTATACGGGTGCTCCGAAAAGGCAATGGTACCGTGCAACCTGTTTGCACCTTTCATCCACCGTGGCAGGACATATTTATCGGGGATTGCCCTGATATTCTTCTGGGTGAAAAACTGCAGAATGTGTCTACACAGGATGCCATGGAACTCAAACTTCTTGCAAACACATGTCACCGAATCTGTTAATGTGTCATGGCTCACCGTATAAATTCTGCGCAGCTTCTCAGGGACGAGGTCATTCACGAGCGAATAAACCTTGTACTCACGCGTAGACATTTCTGCCACCTTGTTTATACTGTATCATCCCGATTTTCGCAGCTCTACTTGGTATAGCAAGAAGATCTCCTTCGTATAGACTTTGGCACCGTTCAGCTCCAGCGGGGTCTCAAGCAACCTTCTCCTTTGTTTGTACGTTGTTGCAAAGTCTGCAGCCCTTTCTTTTACGAACAACGAAGCAACCGCTTTTTGTGCGGATGCAACGAAACTCTTCAAATTGGTAGCTGTACCCACATAACTATCGAACGTGGCATTCATAGATTCACTCCTGCCCGTCATTTTCATGCCCGCTGAAAAATACCTCCTCGTGTAAACGCCAATCCATTGCTCTTTGCGCTCGTACAAGTGCTGGAGCCACTCGTTGTCTTGCAATGAGTAATCCCGAACAAGCTTTTCCCACCTCTCCTTGAATTCATCAATCGTTAATGACTTGTTAACGCACTTGTCAAAATCCTGTTTAAAGTCTGGATACTTTGCGTACACGTGATGCAGACGTTCAGGGTATTTGTTGCTTATGTGCCAAGTGCACAAGTTGTGCCGGGTGTCTGGGAAGACGGTAGCAATAGCCTTCTTCATTGCCAAATCTTGATCGGTGATGATCACTTTGGGTGCTTTGAAGTTCATTGCTTCCAGCCACGTCCTAAACAACCATACAAAAGAACCCTCGCTCTCGTCCCTTAACAAGGCGAACCCGAACAGGATGGAGTGATAATGATGATTGACGCCCATGAAAGGAGCGAACGACATCGAGTACTTGTTGGTACGGTATGTGGTGTCGAAAGTCACGACATCCCCAAAATGCTTATAAGCTAGCCTCGAACGACCGTCGACCCAAAAAATTGTACTAACTCGATGCTCGTCGTCAAGTTTATAATCGAAGGTAAACTGCGGGTCCTCCATCTGCATCCGTTTCAATAGGCTCATTGTAGATTGAGCATCATTGAGGTCATACGCGGCTCGTCTATGGGTTCGGACCGCGTTACGAACGTCTGTCGTGTTAAATTTAAATTTTGAATTCCCCCAGCCTGTTCAGCAAGAACATTAACAATCTCAGTAGGTCCAATTCGCGCATTGCTCATTGTGTGAATTAGGCTCCTCGCGACCTTACCCATCTTCTTGTGTTGATGCATCTGACTCACCTTAGAAGGTGTTACTAACGGGTGATTGTGTGCCAGTTCCAGGCTGGTAATAAGCCAATGATCTTGCTTGGGTTTGTAGCTTACGAACATCTTGACCTGGCAATTTGTGCGCTCAAAGCAGTCCCGTCTTCTACGCGAATATCCTATTTCGTCATCACTGTCCTATGCGTGTCTCATTTTGCTGTGGGTTTCTGCCCCTATGACACTCGTATAAGCGAGAGCATATCTTTTTTGTTACGTTGCTTGTTCTTGTAGTCTTTATTCTAATGCCAAAACCAACCCTCAATGAATACGCTCGAAAACATTCTTCAGCTTCTTCCAATGTTTGAAACGTTCGTCCTAGATACGGATCACTAGCATCTACGGGGACGTTGGAGCTCGACACGAAATCAGACATTGTGAAATGAGACCTACACGAAATCAGACATTGTAAAACAAGACCTGTGTAGAAATAGACTACGCTTAACAATCAAATGGCATTTCTAACTCAAAATATTACCTTAAAATTACCTTGTCGAATAGACCAATTTAGGATGACAAACATACCATATACATAATCTCAAAAGTGTCTCCAAATTAATAATTATTAATTTATTAAACATAACAAATTAAAATTACTAAGATAAATAGACAAATTCATCATGCCAAAATACATCAAACATATCTCAAAAAATTTGAATTTAAATAGGATAAATTTTTCGAAGTTATCGAACCTCAAAAAATTGAATTAAACTATAATGATTAATTTAAAATTAACAAATTATACCTTTTTGATGAACATCATGTCTAGAACATCACAAAAAATCTAGAGTAGAACATCACAAATTGATGAATAGAGTGACAAATTTCTAGAACATAAAAAAATCTATACTTTTTTGTCCAAACAAATAAATTATACTTTACCAGTCAATCCATAAAGAAAACTTCACCATTCACAAACTAACCTTGCTTGAGTGAAGCTTGAAGCAAGTGTTACTCGAAGCTTGAAGGGAGCTGAAAATGGAAGCGACTCTGAAGGAGAAGAAAATTGTGCTGATGGAGGTGAGTAGGAAGGCAATATTGTCCGGGATACGGTGCAGCGGACATGTGCAGAATTAATGGTACATACAAGTTTGAAATTTTGTCAGTCATGTTAGTCAAAAAGTTGTCAGAAGTTGTACGCAACACAGTGTAGCGGACGACTTTTTGACTGACGGTGTCAGGCCAAAAAAGTTGTCCGTCATACAATGTAGCGGACGAGGGGCGATGGGCAATATGGTAAAAAAGTCTGTCCGCTACACTATGTAGCGGACGACTGACAGCTTTTGACAACAAAAAGATATGAGATCGCGCTAGCAAAATCTGATCAGCTCCCATATATATATGTATATATATATATATATATATATATGTATATATATACATACACACATATATATAGGGAGCCAATCCACATCTATCGGTGGAGAAATAGCTATTTGTCTACCATAAATATGGCCTTCCACGTGTACTACTGGATGGACTAGATCTGTACTTTTTTTAAAAAAAAAGTTGTAACTGCTACTCTTTAAAGTGGTTACAAAATACCCAAAAATACCCTTCTTAGGATAAATAAGCTCCAACTACTACAAAGTGTAGCACTTAATGGCCCACCTCTAACTGCTACTCTCTGTGGCGGTTGGGTTCAATCGCATTAAAAAAACTCTAAATAAACTCCCAGCTACCCCACAAATGCATTAAAAATTTCTAAAAAAACCCCAGCTACCCCACAAATGCATTAAAAAAACCCTAAATAAACCCCCAAGCTACCCCACTTTCCCCCACCTGCCGAGCATTAAATGCCCCTTGACCGCTACAAAGAGTAGCTGTGTGGGCCCCTAACCGCTACTCTTTGTGGCGGTTGGGGGGATTTTCTCCTTAATGAGAGCTCTCTCTCCCTCTCTTCACACACATTGGATCCCCCTCTCTCTGACACACTCACATAGGATTCTTTTTCTTTCTTTCTCTCTCATTCATGGGTCTCTCTCTCTCTCTCTCTCTTTCTCTCTCTCTCTCTCTCTCTCTCTATTCACGGATCCCTTTTCTCTCTTTATAACATTCACCAATTCTTCGCTCTCCAACACCCCTCTCGACAGAAATCCCTTTTCACTCTCCATCATCTTCTCCAACTCTTTCTTTCATCTTCTACATAATCTCCACTACAACACAAATAAAAAAATTCTACGCTAGACGATTGGTGGATAACCGCTAGAAGAATAGTGAAAATTTTCCTTAAATATATCAAGTTCAAAGCAAGTAAGTATTTTGAATTTTCATATAAATCGATGTTAATTTCATGAATTGAAACTTCTTTATCTTTCAATTGGCCTTTATTTTATACTTAAATTGTTCTTACCATAATCACAAATTAGGGTTTTTTAGAAATTGAAATTAGGAATTGAACTAGTGGCTTTTACGTTATGAAATTAGGGTTTTGCTTGAGATTTAAAATTAGGGTTTTTTTAGGTTTTCAAAATTGGGGGGTTTTTACTGCTTCAAAATCGGGACTTTTTAAGGTTTCAAATTTTGGACTTTTTAGGGTTTTCAAAATTAGAGTTTATTAGGACTTTAAAAGTGGGGTTTTTTTTAGGGCTTAAGAATTAGAGTTTTTAGGGCTTCAAAATTGGGAAATTTTTTTAGGGTTTCAAAATTGGGGTTTCTTAGGGCTCAAGATTGGGGTTCCTTAGCTATTCGAAATTGGGGGGTTTTTTAGTGCTTCAAAATTGGGGGGTTTTTAGGCCTTTAGAATTGGGATTGTTGTTAGGATTACGTGTGCTTGTTTTAGTTTTGGGATGTAAATAGTACCCACGCTAAGTTAGTTTACGATTATATTTTTTCTTAGAGATATGGTGTTCAATCCCAGACCTTGTGATTCATCAATCCTATATGATGACGATGACCACGTCGCGGGGGACGTATTTGACGGTGTCGAAAGGGGTGTTTTGAAAACAATTCAAAACACAAGTCACCTTGAAGAGTGGGTACTAAATGAGGAACAAATACAAATATTACACTGTCAGAGTTTATCTATGTTCACCGTCCTTCATCATTGGTCTCGGCATGACGATTGCCTTATATCCGCTCTAGTTGAGCGATGGCAGAGCGAGACGAACTCATTTCACTTCCGGTTTGGTGAAATGACTATTACATTAGAGGACGTCGGATTTATACTTGGCCTCCCATGTCACGGCAGACCCATTACTTTGGGTAGGACGTCAGCAACGATAGCTCAGATGGCTAGACGGAATTTTCAAAAATTTTGAAAGAAGCTCCTACAACAAACGACATCAAACTTAAATGCTAAGAGAGTAGTATGGCATGCTACCTAATGCATACACTCCTCATGTTTTGGTGATGTATACGAAGGCATTCTTGCTGTATATTATTGGAGCTATATTACTTCCGACGTATTTGAAAAACACGGTGCATCCAAAATATATGTTGTTCTTGGAGAACCTTGGGGAGGTATATTCATATTCGTGGGGTTCAGTTGTCCTTGCGCACCTATATCGAGCACTGCACAAAGCTACGAGAAAGGGTACCAAGTCCATTACCACTTGCCTGACTCTATTATAGGTATGAGCATTTATATTCTTGGTTGACGTGTCAATATATTCATGATTAATTATTAATTACTAATTCCATATAATGTTTGCATTCACTGGTTTGGTCTTACAAGCGGCTACTTACGGGTCGTCCACAAATTTCTGCAGTAAAATAAAACAATTAAAGTTCAAATTAAACATTAACCCTATTACTCTTCTTCATCATCGTCCTCCTTAACCTTACTGTCAGGTTCGATACCTAGCACTTTATAATGGTTTCTCTTGTCATGATCAATCATCTTATTACGCAGCGAAGGCACCTGGATCTGATGGAATCCCAATTGAGTTTTACAATTTCCATTGAGAGACTGTACATGAGGACATAATACAGGGTCCTGCAATTCCACGCCTTTGGTACTATAGAGCCTTAGATAAATCGAACCATCAATTCAAGAGTGATGGTTAATTTGTTTGTTTCATTTGACTTGTACTCTATAATTCAATTTCTTTTTTTTGTTCATTGTTGAATATTTTTTCTCTTATGTGCAAAACTATTTGGAACTATTTAATATTATTTAAGAGCGTGTTAAAGTATCTATCATAAGATACCACTATGTTAAGACCCTTTTTATCAAACATAAATGATGAGGATGGGAATATGCGAGCCAAAATTAGAAGGTTAAGTTTTCAAGGAATTGAGGCGTTTATACAGCGGAAGTGACGATAGTTAAGAAATATATGGGAAAGGCGTGTAAACATTGGCTTGCAACGACAATTGAGAAAGGCGATTTTAAGGATGTGAAACATATATTAAGAAATAACTTACTGATGACGTGGAGATGTTAAGGGAGAAAATATTGAGGAGTTTATATAATGGAAGTCCAGCTAATTGCTATGATCAGTTACGTGTAACTAAAATGTCATTTCATAAGCTTCGTGATATCTTACGTAAAAAAGGAGTGTTGTGTGATTGCAAGCGTGTTTATGTCGAAGAAGTAACAACCATATTTCTACATGTTCTTGCTGACAATACTAAGTTTCAGGTAATAAAATGATGTTACAATTGTTCTGGAGAAACTTTTAGTAGGCAATTCAACAAAGTGTTATAAGTAGTCCTTAAGTTGATTGAGGATTATATCAAATTCCTGGAGACGAACTTAGAGGCTGTGGAAGAAAAAAAAATGGAGATGGTTTAAGGTGAGAAAGATAACCTATAACGTTATATACATTTTGTATTGCTTTTTATAGTCAATTTAATATGAATTTTTTTATGCGTAGAATTGTTTTGGAGACTGAGATCGAATATATGTCCCTCTTACTGTTCCTCACCAAGATCAGGGTAGATACAGGAAGCAACAAATCGCGACTAATGTGCTGGGAGTTTATGATAAAGACATAAAGATTGTTTATGCTTTACTTGGTTGAGAGAGATTTGCATCAGATTCTGGGGTATTAAGAAATGCCCTACCTCGAGCGTGCACCTTTATCGTACCACGTGGGATGTCACTTATTTGTATTTCTAATACAAGATAGATTGTGGATGGATTAATTCAAGTCCAAGAAAGGCCGATACTACAATGTAAGCAAATATTATTTAGTTCATGTTGGATATGCAAATGGACCTAGTTTCGTAGCTCCTTACTATTCAAAACATTACTGTCTTAACAAATGGGCAGCTATTGGGAATAATTCAAGTACTTATAAAGAGTTATTTAATCTTTGTCGCTCAACTGCAAGGAATGTGATTGAGAAAACATTTGGAATACTGAAGAAACAGTGGACAGTTCTTAGAACCGCGACATTCTTTGATGTAAAATAGTGCGATATTATGAGTGGTAATTTGTTGGTTTAAAAGTATATTTGTACATACATATATAGCATATAACAAGTTACACTCTAATTCTTTTGATCATTTGTAGTTCATATTCTAGTTTTGAATAGTCAATGATGTTGCACCTTGCACAAATTTATATGCAAGGAGCAAATTCGACAAGCAAGATTAGGTGGCTGTGGTTGATGTAGAATTAGCAGCTGCTCTAATTACATGACTTACGAGAAAGTGATAAGATCTGTCCGACTTACACCTAAATGGAAAATATTTAGAGAGAATCAAACCAAGGGCATTTTCGCTAAATATGAAGCTAGCGTTGATGACTAGTTTGAAACGATTAGCTAATTACCTACCTGAGATGTTATTCCTTTAGGAGCTATTTCTTATAATTGTATATCTCATGAATGTCTTGTTAGTGTATATCTGAATTGTTATGCTAGTAAGAGCTATTTTGAACTCTTCTTATGGGGAACAACAAAGCACAAACAACATCAAAGAGTTTGGCTGTCTTTCATGAGAATCTCTTTGCTACGTCAAAGAACATCTTCGACCAACTCCCAATAGGGAAGGGTGTATAAAAACTCATGACTCATATGGTGCCTTAGGTTGCCTCTTTGGATATTATTTTTCGTCCAAAAGAGGGATAGGGATCACGTTGACAAACATCTGCATGATGAGAGAACCTCCGTACAAGCATCCTAGGGCCTCCCTTTTTGAGAGAGTCAACCGACCATTTTGACAAATTTTGTGGGACTTGCCTTTTTTCGCTTTTTAGCAAGTCTGGCCATGGCAAAATGTTCGTAGCAGTAAAAAAGTTCCGTTATCAATGTTATCATCCTCTTCTTCCATGATCACGAGGTATGGCATGTTAGAGGCCACAGTTTCTTCGAAGAAGACCATGTTGCAGAATTTGTCAGAAAAAATTAAAAAATAACTTGACGATGAAGAAAAAGAGTGTTGGAATAACTTATCGATATATAACCATAATAAAAGAATAAGGACAAGCAGATGGAGCAGCTAAAGTCGAGTGATGAGTCGCGTTAAGCACATTTCTTAAACCAGACATATGAGCCTTCATCCGAGTAGTCGGAGTGTCCCATCTGTCTAGTATTGCCACCCTGAACTGTGCAAGATTAGCCTTATCCCGTGTGGCTGCTTCAACTTGATACTTGTACCCATCAAATGTTGACGCTGCATCCAATGATAAACCGCGCATGATGTTACAAATGTGATTATATCGCAGTGTCTCAGATTGCTCAAAATTGACGGTAACATTGGGCACGTAAGGTATGTGACCGTGTACTCTATTGGCTTGCATCGTCCTCCGATCTAAGATATACTCTTTCAGAATTTCACGAGCATTCTTGGCACTAAAAAAGCTCAATGCATGTCAACAGAGTATACCTTTATGCTCAAATAGTTGACAGTTGCAATTAACAAATCCAGCGTCCATACAAACCGCTACGGTGAAATGTCTTCTGTTCTTCGCAGCCAAAGAAAAGCAGGGATTGGCAAAATTCATCACATTTGTCAAAGAATAAACTTTGAGATCTTTGGTGCATTGCTCATGCAGCTTTGTCATTTTATATTGATTCGACTTTTATAGTTCCTCTTGAAACTGTCTAAACATTTCCTTGGTACAGATTTGAGCCGCATGAGCCTCCAAAGGTGAAAAACTACTATGGCTCTTTCTCTATAAACAGTAACCGCGTTGGCTTCTCTCTCAAGGAAAAATTGCTTGTCAAGGGCTTTCTGCATCTCAACTACGAACTCCTTTATACTTGAAGAATGGCCTACGTACCCATCAAAGAATGCATTCATACCTTCGCTTCTCGAGATCATAGTCATTTCGGCTGCAGAATTTTTTTGGTGTAGGCATCGACCCATTGTGTCTTGATCTCATACAACGCTTTCAACCATTCATGACTGTGCAAAGAGTAGTCATCCATTAACGTGGCCCACCTCTCCTCGAACACGTCGACCATCAACGATTTCTTCACACATGTATTAAAGTCACTCTTGAATGTCGGATGGTTTGCATATATATTATGAAGCCGTTCGGGATATTGTTGCTTATGTGCCATGTGCACAGGCCATGATGAGTATCTGGAAGGACCTTAGCGATTGCATTTTTCATTGCTAAATCTTGGTCGGTGATGATGGTTTTTGGAGGAATATGATACATTGCTTCAAGCCACGTTTCAAATAACCATGTAAATGACTCCTCTGTCTCATCCCTAAGCAGCGCAAAGCCAAACAAGATTGATTGATAGTGGTGGTTCACCCTGATAAATGGAGCAAAAGGCATAGAGTACTTATTTGCACGGTATGTGGTGTCAAACGTCACAACATCGCCAAAATTTTGGTAAGCAGTTCCAGAACGGGCATCCGCCCAAAATATAGTACTAATGCGGTTCTCATCATCCAGTTGGAGATTATAAAAAGCTAGAATTCTCAGCCTGAAGGCGCTTGAAGATATCAAGTATAGCTTGAGAATCACTCTTATTGAAAGACTTTCTCCTCTGAGCACGAAGTTCATTTTGAAGGTCTACTTCATTGAAGCTCAACTTGTTAATCCCCCCAGCCTGGCTTGAGAAAACCCCCATCATTCTAGAAGGTGGAATTTCAGCCTCGGCCATTATAAATATCAATTGTCTGTGTGCCGCGCTTATATGTCGGTGCTAATGAATTTGACCGATCTTACTAGGGGTCATCAATTAATGATTATGGCTCAACTCCACTCCCGTCATAACCCAATGGTTTTTATTTTTTTGGTGTACTGCGTACACATGGGCCTTCAGCCGGTACCCAAAAATGTGTCCCTTTTTCTTTGTCTTGTTGGCCCTTCATCACTGATCCAAACAACCGGGGGTACATGCAGTGCTCCTCTATGACACTCAAATAGTCGGGAACAAATTTGGTCTGTATTTGCCCGTTTTCTAGTCGTCTTAATTCTAACACCGAAACATAACCTTTTTGAATATGCTCTATAGTATGCTTCAACTTTATCCAGTATTTGAAAAACTTGACCTTTGTAAGGTGGATCAGAATCTTCACAAAAATTATTTCCTCCAATTGCATCCAAATTTATATTGAAATCTAAAAAAAATTAAAATAAATTCTCAGTAAGTCATAGAATTAAATGAAATTTTTTGTAAAGAAACAGAAATGAAATGAAAAGGCAATACTTAAAATGTGGTATTGTTGTTTTCAATTGCCTCCTCCTTCAAGATAATTGTTTCAATATTAGCTTCAAGATAATATTACCAAAGTTGGATGAACACTCATCCAACTTTGGTAATATTATCACTTAACTTTACTTGCGCTCACTTAAAGGTAGTGTAAGTAAACACTTAATAAATCACTTCGAACTTTGATTCTTGCTAGAGGATAAAAGTCTGTGATGTTGGAAGAATTTAATTGAATTTTTATTTGCGGATGATGAAAAATGTGGTGGTAAAGAAATGAGGGTTTAGGCTTTATGGAGGATGAAGAAATGGTAAGCGTTTGATAGTGAGTAAGTGGGAAAGAAAAAGAAAGAGAGAGAGAGAGGGAGGGAGAGAGAGCTCGTTAAGGACAAAATCTCCCCAACCGCCACAAAGAGTAGCGATTAGGGGCCCACACCGCTACTATTTGTAGCGATCAAGGGGCATTTAATGCTCGGCAGGTGCTGGAAAGTGGGGTAGCTTGGGGGTTTATTTAGGGTTTTCAAATGCATTTATGGAGTAACTGGGGTTTTTTTGGGTTTTTTAATGCAGTTGTGGGGTAGCTAGGGGTTTATTCAGGGTTTTTTTTAATGCGATTGAACCCTAATCGTCACAAAGAGTAGCGGTTAGGGGTGGCCATTAAGTGCTACACTTTGTAGCCGCTGGGGCTTTTTTATCCTAAGAGGGGTATTTTTCGGTATTTTGTAACAGCTTTAAAGAGTAGCTGTTACAACTTTCTTTTAAAAAAAGTACAGATCTGGTCCATCCACGAGTACACGTGAACGGCCAGATTTATGGTGGAGAAATAGCTATTTCTCCACCGGTAGATATGGATCGGCTCCCCCCCCCCCCACACACACACACACGACAATGATCTTTCATGCCTAGTTCTTCAAATCTTAAGCTATACAAAGGAAAGGAAATAGATCATGGCATTTGTTATGGGCGGCTGTCAAGATTCTAAAGTTAAGCACTTATTTAACATGTGCATAATTCCGGTTGATAGCTTATCAGAAACAAGGTCCCACTGGCCAGGTGTCGCTAAGCCAATGTCAGATTCCTTGATACCTAGTGAAAAAAGCCAATAAAACTTCAAAAAGGATTGGGCTACAAGCTGTATAACAAGGCACACCAATTGTCGACCAGACAACTAGTGATGATCCAAGACAACAACTAGTGAACCACGCTTAAAGAGAAACATGATGGTTATGAATCTTCCAACAAGACATTAGTTCGAAGCAACAAAGTAAAATCTACAAGACATTAGTTCGAAGCAACAAAGTAAAATCTACAAGACATTAGTTCGAAGCAACAAAGTAAAATCTGGGCACAAATCTGTCTTCAAATAATAAACTTCAGCTAACGACTAGAGTTTACAGTGTACAAGTAAGTGGTAGAAGGAGAAACATACCACGTAAATCACTGATCTTTTTCGCCATATCCTTTTATGTCCTTCTCAAATACCTTAATAATTTTGGAATAAGGTCCCAAGCCCTGCAAAAATAATTCCCAAAGACACTTTCAAGGGTTGAAAAACAATTGATTTTTATGAAACGACTAAGCATAATCTAACCAAAGATTGTTCATTGGCACTTAATCGATCAAGGGTATGAAAAAGAAAGGGAAGAGAGAAGCATCTTTACATAGGTCTTGAGGAGGGCGATGTCATCTGCATCGAGTGGCCTAGGGTTTTTCTCATCCTTGATCTCATCTTTGTGTTCTGGTGCCATCACTGCAACAAATCTTGTCCCCAAAACCCAAATCGATGATCTAAGGAGAAGCTGAATGAGTAACAAAGCTTGACGAGAAACCAATATGAATTGATGGGGTTGGTGGAGTAGAAGGGAGAGTTGAAGAATGTTTGACAAGAAACAATGTGAAACTAAAACCTGAATATTTCTCAGGCAAATTACGCTAGATCCCCTTTAACTATGACTAACCTTTTATATCCGACGGGTTTACAACTTTAGTTGACCAAACCGCCACAAATAGGCCCAATCGGCTAGCCGCACTTTCTAGAAGGATCTTTTGATAAAAAAATGTGGTTAAACGTATTTTGCCGACAAAATAGTATTACTATAATTTCTCATAACAGCTATAAATTATTTTTAATTATAATTTTTTGTCACTAAAGATGTAGCAATAAAAATATTGTGTAACAGAAAAAAATTTTGGGTGTTGATGATGGTCTCAAAAGGAAAACAAAAAAGAAGAATAAAGGAGAACAACTGCACACGAGAAAATTTTGGAGCAACGGTGATAATGACTAATGACGGCGTCGTTAAATCACATTTGCATGTTATATCATGTACCGAATAACCCTCTAAATATTTAAGAGGTAATGCTAGCTGGTTCGTACAATTCTGGTTCCATTCAATTCACAAAAGCAAGGGGAGAGATTCATTAATGTGAGGGCTCTTGACAATATACGCATGATGACTTGATTTGTCTTCTCTTGACGGAGTCCACACACACACACACACACACACACACATACATACATACACAACATTGATCTTTCATGTCTAGTTCTTCAAATCTTAAGCTATACAAATGGAGAGAAATAAATCATGGCATTTGTTATGGGTTGTCAGAATTCTAAAATTAAGCATTTATTTAACATGTGATGCCAAGGAAAGTGGGTTCGCCGTCGAGGTGGAGGTGCCACAAGGAATGCAGTCTGATTCAGATGCCAAGTATGATGATGTAGGACACAACAAGCATGGAATAAGGGCAGAGACCAAAGGCTTCGCATATAGAGCCTGAGGGTGACAGTGCTGCGAGGGCGATGACGCATGGTGAATACACGACGACAGTCACAGTCTGATGCTTAGGTCCAGAGTTAGGGTCCTGATGTTTCTCTCTCTAAGATTCTAAAGTGAGAAAGTAAACATGTTCTAAGAATGTCCAACTGTTAAAAAATGTCCAAGCCTTCTAAATAAATTCTCAAGACCTCTATTTATAGAGGTTGAGATGATGATGTCATTAATCGACACGTGGTGCTCCCCAGGAATGACACGTCACCGAGGGTCCACAGCTGTCGGTGCTCCATGGACTGTCGAATTGCATATTCACTCGGCTTGCCCCGCACAGCGTCGCTCTGTCTGTCTGGAAAGACTGGCTCCCACAACGGCGGTGTGGCCAGAGAACCTCTTGATCTAGCCACCAATCTAAGTCCTTGTAGAGTCCCACAGGCCTGGCAGCAGTGGGGATGACCCAACGCCCAGCTGCCAGGTGGACTAGGAGGGATGCCCGTCGAAGACCTATTCCTGTCTTGGAGTGACTTGGGGGTCATAATCCCTAGGGGTGTTGACGCGAGCCCTCAGTGCGGGAGCACGTAGGCCAGTCACGAAGACACCGTGACGGAGATAGTGTCTCAAAATAATCGCCTATCTCGCGGGCCCATGTAGCATCCTGGAGGAGCCGTCTACCTGGCCGGCCAAGGTAACATCCCGGAGGAGCCGTCTAGTTGGCGGAAGGGGAGTCTTCGTACCGGAGCACTTAGAGCTCCCTAGCAGAGATAGTGTCCCGGAGGAGTCGTCTATCCCCGCGGGTGAGTCCTTGTGCCAGAGCACTTGGAGAGTGTCAAGGTAGCATCCCAGAGGAGCCGTCTACCTGGCAGAAGTGGAGTTGAAGAGCTCCCTGGTGGAGATAGTGTCCTGGAGGGGTTGCCTATCCCCGCCGGATGCTGCACACTCTGGAGAGTGGGTCGAAGCATGTTCCACGTCCATGGTGTGGTGAATGAGTGTGGTGCCCGGGGGCATGTAACATGATTGTGGCGCATGGGCGCGATGACGATCATCGCAGGACAATAGCTGGTGCAGGGCACATGTCATGAAAATGGCGCACGGGTGCGGTAAAGTGTGTATGGTGCCCAGGGGTACGACATTGTGAAAGAGATCCTGGGGGCACGGCTGTATTAGCAGCGCAGTGCATGGGCGCGACGGAGTGTGTGTGGTGTCCGAGCACATGTCATGGAGATGGCACACGGGCGCGATGAAGTGTGTATGGTGCTCGGGGGCACGATATTGTGATAGAGATCCTTGGGGTAGGGCTGTATCAGTGGAGAGGCGAATGGGTGCGCGCAGAGTGAGTAAGGTGCCGGGGCACGTCTGTGTTAGTGGCGCGGTGCATGGGTGCGACGGAATGCTTATGGTGTAAGGGGGCACGGCATTGTGATAGGGAGCCTCGGGACATGGCTATATCAGTGGAGAGGCGCATGGGCGCGGTGGAGTGAGTAAGATGCCGGGGGCACGTCTGTGTTAGTGGCGTGGTGCATGGGAGTGACGGAATGCATATGGTGTCGAGGCACTGTAGTGTGACACGGAACCAGGGGCATGACTGTATTAGTGGCGCGGCTCATGGGCACAGTGGAGTGACGTCCGGGCGACGGGGGTCACGAAGGGATTTCCGGGCAGCAGGGGTAGCGGAGTGATGTCTGGGCGACGGAGGTCCCAGAGGGACATCTGGGCGACGGGGGTCACAAAGTGACTTTTGGGTGACGGGGGTCGCGGAGTGATGTCCGGGCGACGTGGGTTACGGATTGACATCCGGACGACGTGGGTCGCAGAGTGACGTGCGGGCGACCGGGGTCGTGGAGTGACGTCTGGGCGACGGGGGTCGCTGAGTGAGTTCCGGGCAACAGGTCGCTGAGTGACGTCCGGGCGACAGGGGTCGCGGAGTGACGGACAATGGACGTCGCGAGGTTGATGTGCGAACGTCTGTAAACATCGCGGAGGTGCATAGACTCTAGAAAACTAGTGCGCGGGGGGGGAAGGCCATAAGCCAAAAATGGGGGATGGCCAAGGCCACCACCCATGGGGAGGCCGAGGCTGACCCCTGGTGATGCTGAGGATGATCCCCTTGTGAGGTCGAGGCCCACCCTAGAGGGTGGTCAAGGCCAATGGCCAACTCCCATGAAGGGAGGCCAAGGCCGCTCCTCCTTTTGGTGAACTTCGGGCTCACCGACGGTTGGTGTTTTGATGGGCAATGATGCAAGGATCAGTTTCTTGGTGACGAAGTCATGTAGAGAGAGTGAGAAGTGCACGTGACTTGAGCCTGCACGTATTGACTGGTTGGAGGCGTTGAATACTGACTATTGCTTGTGCGGACGTGTCATGCAAAATGGGACCCCTAGTGGGCCTTTTGGGTGCGACCAGAATAGGTTAGGAACATAAGCCTCCTGCGTGTGGTGTGCGTGGAGGGGCAACCCGAGCCGGTGCCGCACGCATATTCGCAAGTCACACTTATAAGAGTTGGTTCGTGAGTTGTTGACGTTGTCACTGCATGATGAGGATGAAGGGTAGGTGGCTCGAACCACCTCGTGCACCACCTACTGAAACCTTGGAATGCTTGGTATAATGACGAGGGCACTGTGATAGGGCGCGTAGTCGGCCCTCGTGTGCGGGCGACGAGCGTCGAAGTATTGGTATCCGGACGCGGGCGACGGGGGTCCCGAAGGCGGTGCGTGGGAGCGGGCAACAAGGGTCACGGAGTCGGACAGAGGGCGACGGGTGTCGCGGAGGCAGTGCCAGGGAGACGGTGACGAGGGTCACGGAGGTTGTGCCCAGGTTACGGCGATGGGGGTCGCGAAGGCTAGGCCCAGGCTACGGCGATGGGGGGACATCATCATGAGGGGCGCGATAAGGGCGTAGTCAAATTTGCAAAAAAAGTTCTAAGTGTAGAAGAGTATGAGATGCGTAGGGGGTGCAAGGTGAGTGTTGGTTGTCACAACGTAATTTTTTTTTGTTAGAAGGGCAATGATGGAGGTGTTGTTGTTCGGCGTAAGTGGGTAGAGTAGGGCAAAGGGTAGGTCGAGGTTGTGGGCGACGTTGGCCAAGGGCAAGTGTTGTGGATCGGCGAAGGTGGAGTGCTCAATGATGTGGCCACAGTTGAAAGGTGTATGGTGGGCAAAGTTATGGGCGGCTTTGGCCTTGGGTGTGGTGTAGGAGCCGAAGGGTGGATGAAAGAGGGGATGAGAAGGGATGACTGAAGGGTTAGGAAGAAGAAGTTTTGGAAGAGGAAGGGGGTGCGGCGCAGCGGTGAGTGGCTGTCGCGGGCTTGTCGGGGTTGGGGGAGGAGGGGTCGAGGCCAAGGCCAAGGGGGGTGGGGGCCGAGGTCGAGGTTGGAGATGGTTGGAGGGCCGAGGCCAAGGTGTGGTTAGTGAAGAATGGAGAAGAAAATATGGGCAAAGGAGTGGCAGTGTGAGGCTGTCGCAGGGGACGAGAGGCAAGGGAGGGAGGGGGAAGGGGGAGGGGAGGCCGAGGCTGAGGGTGGATGGGGGCAGGGGAAGAAGGAAGGGGAAATGGGAAATAAAATGGAAGGGAGGAAGGGCGGCGGTGTCATCGGCCGAGGAGGGAGCAGGTTAGGAGGGGGGTCGGCGGGGATGGAGGGATCAGGGAAGGGGATTACCGGCGATGGTAGGCGTGACAAGGAGGCCGAAGGGCCAGCGGCGCGAGGGAGGCCTGGCAGCGCATGAGGGAGAAGAGAAAGAGATTTTAGGGTTAGGGTTTTGAGGAGGACACGGGTCGGGTTAGGGTCAGATGCGGGTTCAGGTGGGTCGGACTGGCACAAAGAGAGAATGGGAGCGCGGGTCAGTCGTTTCTGCCAGCCCGAAATGAATTTGGATTTGGAATTAAATAAATAATAATAATAATTTTTTTTCACAGCATTAAGGAAGGAGGCCCCAATGAAAATTTTCACAATGTACAAGATGAGAATGAGTGGAGTGGGATGGTGGGAGTGAGGAGACGAAAATGTTAGAGGGAGAATGTGAAAAGTTTTCTAAGTGTAGAACGAGGGTGAGAGGGTAGTGCCCGATCACGAGTAGGCAGGGTGAGAGGGAGGAGTGCGAAGGGGGTGAGAAAATTTTCTAAGTGTTGAGAAATTTTCCAAGAGTGTTGGACGGAGCCTATGGAGAAGGGGGTAAAAACAATTTTGTCACAAAAATTTTGCTAAGTGTTGGACAAGGGTGCCGAGGGAGGCTACTGAGGGTGATCATCGATGACCAGCTGCAAAAAAAATGAAATTTTTTTTCTAAGTGTCAAAAAAATAGACAAGGGGTGATGATGCGACCGCAGTAGCGTGGCTCGAGCCACCTCACGCACCACTTACCAAGTTGCTGCAATGCGAGGCAGAAGGGGTCCCAAGGGAGTGGGTGATGGTATCAAGAGTGGTGTCAGTAGGCCTGTGCAAGATCCATGTGGCTAGAAAATTGCAAGAGCCCTGTGGCTAGAAAATTTTCTAAGTCTGGAAAATGCAACTTCATTGATAACAAAAGTTAGGCAACATGCCTTGGTACATGGGAGTTGATTACATGGAAGCTTGCAAAATGAAGGAAAAAATACAAGTGTGGAAAACGCACTAGGCAGGCTAGGGCTTGGGCGGTTGGTTCAAATGTCTCGGATTTAAGAGTTTGAGCTTGCCAGATGCAATTTTGTCGGCAAAGGCGAACTTGAGGCCCCTACACCATTTGAGGCCGTGACCGACCTTCCGATGATAGAGGCAGTAGTTGGGATGGGCTAAGTCTTCCTGAGTAGGTTCAGTGTCGAAATTAGGTAGGGTTATAGCATTGTCGTTGATCCATGTGTCGAGGAAAGCTTTGACAGTCTTCAAGTCACATGGGTATTCCAGGGCAGGCATCGGCTGCCTTCTCTTGTCAGGGCGTCCATCCCTTCCTTGGGACTAATGCTTGCGGTTGTTGTCGTCGTTACTGGCTACTTCTTCCGTCGCAGCCAAGGCAATATGAGTTTGGGGCTTTGGGGTCTTTGACTGACCGACCGAGTCATATGTGCGTCGTGTAGCTTCCTTGAGGTGTCCCCAAGACCGAAGCTGGAGGTTTTCAAGGTAGACCCTGTAGGTGTCTTTCATGTTCTTGATGCAAATGGGTACGAGGGTCTCATCCTTACTGAAGTCAGCGCATTCCAAGCACTTGTGATGAAATCATGTAACATAGGTGTTGAGGTCTTCCCCGGGGTTCTGGCCGATTCCGGCAATGTCAACGATGGTCACACGCTCCGTCTCATAGTGGAACTTGTCAAGGAAGAGCTGGACCATGTCGGACCAGGAGTGGATAATACCGTCAGGAATCTGATGATACCAAGAGTAGGCGAGGCCAGTTAGGGACTTGTGAAATTCCCTAAGCTTTAAAGTGTCATCCTCCCTGTAGTGCTCTAGGAAGCCAGAAAAATGGATGATGTGCTCGCGGGCATTGCCCTCTTTGCCGTTGAATAGGGTGAATGACGTTTGCTTGTACTTGACAGGGTAAGGCTTAGTAGCAAGGCTGCCAGAGTAAGGAGCATGGCCTGACAACTTAGAGGGGGAGTGTGGTAAGGACGACTGCTTGAGACAGCGAAGGATGGCATCAAGGTCATGCTTGGTGACTTACGAAGCATGTGAGGGTTTGTGCCTTGTCGAGATGATCCGAGCACCAAAGCCCCCAGACGGGGAAACCTGAGGCATTGAGGGGATGACAACGGTAGAGAGGGGTTGATGGTGGAGAGCAACTTGTTGGGGTATGGTTTGCATATGGGTAGTGTCAGTGGCTGGAAGCCGGTCATCAAGCAGGGTTGACTGGAGTAAGCCGGGGGAATGACTTGTGTTTAGGTTTTGGTTAGTTATGTTCGGGTTAGGCTCCATCTCGATTGAGTCATGAGTCTTTGAAGTGCTTTGAGCAAGGGTAAGGCGTGGCGCCGCAGGCTGAGGTGCCGCAAGTCCTACTGTCGAGGGCCCGGAGGACCAAGGCAGCGGTGGTCGCGACACTGGGACCTGAGTAGTGTCCAAAACTAGCCTAGGCCCTGACGGCTAAATCTGAGGGGGAGGGGCCAACCCTAGAGCTTAGGATGGCAGGGGGTGAGCAGCGGACACAGGGTGGGGAACTTTAATGCCTTAAGAAGTCGGCGTTTGTGAAGTCAAGACTTGGATTGATTTTTGCATTTCTAAGATGACAGCCATGAGAGTAGATTGAGAGTCTTGGAGGTTGGTGATGGTAGGAGTAAGGTGTTGGATTGTGGCGTCAACGATCGCGGCCACATCAGGTGCATCCATCGTAGATGGAGCCTGGAGTTGGTTATGACTGGTCTCCTTTTGGTCCTCGAGGTGATGCTCCTCTTGGATGGCTGGGTTGAGGCTTTGCCTGGTAGTCATGCGTTGCTGACGCATGGTTGCTTGGGTGTGTCGGGCACTGGATGAACTACACTACGATGCTTATCTACCCAGTGGAATGCCAAAATGATGCCAAGAAAAGTGGGTTTGCAGTCAACGTGGAGGTGCCACAAGAAATGCAATCTGATTCAGATGCCAAGTGATGATGTAGGACACAATAAGGATGGAACAAGGGCAGAGACCAAGGGCTTCGCAGACAGAGCCTGAGGGTGGCAGTGCTGCGAGGGCGATGGCGCAGGGTGAATACACGACGACAGTCACAGTCCAATGCTTAGGTCCAGTGTTAGGATCCTGTATGTTTCTCTCTCTAGGATTCTAGAATGAGAAAGTGAAAATGTTTTGAGAATGTCCAACTGTCAGAAAATGTCCAAGCCTTCTAAATGAATTCTCAAGACCTCTATTTATAGAGGTTGATATGATGATGTCATTAACTGACACGTGGTGCTCCTCGGGAGTGACACGTCACTGAGGGGGTCCATAGCTATCGGTGCTCCATGGAGTGTCGAATAGCATATTCAACCGGCCTGCCTCGTACAACGTCGCTCTGTCTGTCTGGAAAGACTGGCTCCCACAATGGCGGTGTGGCCAGAGAACCCCTTGATCTAGCCACCAATCCAAACCTTTGTAGAGTCCCACAGGCCTAACAACAGTGGAGAAGACCCGACGCCCAGCTGCGAGGTAGACTAGGCGCGATGCCCTTCGAAGACCTACTCCCGTCTCGGAGTGACCCAAGGGTCATAATACCTAAGGGTGCTGACGCGAGCCCCCAGTTCCAGAGCACGTAGGCCAGTCACGAAGACACCCTGACGGAGATAGTGTCCTGAAGGAGTCGCCTATCCTGCGGGTTGAGGTAGCATCTCGGAGGAGCCATCTACCTGGTCGACCAAGGTAGCATCCCGAAGGAGCCATCTACCTGGCAAAAGGGGAGTCTTCATGTCGGAGTACTTAGAGGTCCCTGGCAGAGATAGTGTCCTGGAGGAGTTGCCTATCCCCGGGGGTGAATCCTTGTGCCAGAGCACTCGGAGCGCGTCAAGGTAGTATCCCAGAGAAGCTGTCTACCTAACTGGCTGTCCCGAAGGAGCCGTCTACCTGGCAGAAGGGGAGTTGAAGAGCTCCCTGGCGGAGATAGTGTCCCGGAGGAGTTGCCTATCCCCGCGGGATGCTGCACACTCTAGAGAGTGGGTCGAATCATGTTCCAGGTCCATGGTCGGGGCGCATGGTGTGGTGCCCGGGGGCATGTAACATGATTGTGGACTATGGGCACTGCGACGACCATCGTGGGACAATAGCTGGTGCTGGGGCACATGTCATGGAGATGGTGCACGAGCACGGTGAAGTGTGTATGGTGCCCAGGGGTACGACATTGTGAAAGAGAGCCAAGGGGCACGACTGTATCAGCAGTGCGGCGGACTGTGTGTGGTGTCCGGGGCACATATCATAGAGATGGCGCACGGGCGCGATGAAGTGTGTATGGTGCCCGGGGGCACGACATTATGAAAGAGAGCCTGGGGCACGATAGTATCCATAGCGCGGCGCATGGGCGCGGCGAAATGTGTGTGGTGTCCAGGGCACATGTCATGGAGATGGCACACAGGCGCGGTGAAGTGTGTATGGTGTTCGGGGGAATGACATTGTGACAGAGAGCCTCAGGGAAGGGCTATATCAGCGGAGCGATACATGGGCGCGGAGGAGTGAGTAAGGTGCTTGGGGCACGTCTGTGTTAGTGGCACAGCGCATGGGCCGACTGAGTGCGTATGGTGTCGAGGGCACTGTAGTGTGATAGGGAGCCAGGGGCGCGACTGTATCAGTGGCGTGGTGCATGGGCGCGGAGAAGTGATGTCCGGATGACGGCGGTCGCGGAGTGACGTCTGGGCAACAGGGTCGTGGAGAGACGTCTGGGCGACGGGGGTTGCGGAATGATGTCCGGGCTACGGGGATCACGGAGTGACGTCCGGGCGACGTGGGCTGCGAAGTGACGTTTGGGCAATGGGTTTGAGGAGTGCCAGATGATGGACGTCAAGAGGTTGATGTGGAACGTCGCGAGGAGTGACTTCTGGGCGACGGGGGTTGAGGAGTGAATTTCGGGCGACGGGGGTCGCTGAGTAATGTCCGCGACGGGATTCGCGGAGTGACGTCCGGGCGACGGGGGTCGCGGAGTGATGTCCGGCAATGGGGGTCGCAGAGTGAGTTCCGGGTAACAGGGGTCGGGGAGTGACGAACGATGGACATCGCGAGGTTGATGTGCGAACGTCCGTAAACATCACGGAGGTGCATAGACTCGAGAAAACAAGTGCGCGCTGGGGGGAAGGCCATAGGCCAAAAATGGGGGAAGGCCAAGGCCACCACCCATGGGGAGGCCAAGGCCGACCCCTTGGTGAGGCCGAGGCTAACCCCCTGGTGAGGCTGAGGCCGACCCTAAGGGGTGGCCAAGGCCAAGGGCCAGCTCCCATGAAGGGAGGCCAAGGCCAATTCCCATGAAGGGAGGCAAGGCCACTCCCCCTTTTGGTGAACTTCGGGCTCGCCGACGGTTGGTGTTTTGATGGGCAATGACGCAAGGATCAGTTTCTTGGTGACGAAGTCACGTAGAAAGAATGAGAAGTGCACGTGACTTGAGCGTGCACGTATTGACCGGTTGGAGGCGTTGAATACTGACTGTTGCTTGTGCGGACGTGTCATGCAAAATGGAACCCCCAGTGGGCCTTTTGGGTGCGACCAGAATAGGTTGGGAAAAACATGTGCATAATCCCGGTTAATAGCTTATCAGAAACAAGGTCCCACTGGCCAGGTGTCGCTAAGCTAGGGTCAGATTCCTTAATACCTAGTTAAAAAAGACAATAAAACTTCAAAAAGGATTGAGCTACAAGCTGTATAACAAGGCACACCAATTGTCGACCAGCCAACTAGTGACAATCCGAGACAACAACTAGTGAACCACGCTTAAAGAGAAACGTGATGGTTATGAATCTTTAAACAAGACATTAATTCGAAGCAACAAAGTAAAAACTGGGCACAAATCTGTCTTCAATTAGTAAATTTCAGCTAAGAAATAGAGTCTACAGTGTACAAGTAAGCGGTAGAAGGAGAAACATACCAGGTAAATCATCGATCTTTTTCGCTACATCCTTTATGTCCTTCTAAGTTACCTTAATAATTTTGGAATAAGATCCCAAGCCTGGCAAAAATAATTCCCAAAGACACTTTCAAGGGTTGAAAACAATTGATTTTTATAAAACGACTAAGCATAATCTAACCAAAGATCGTTCATTGGCACGAAATCGATCAAGGGTATGAAAAAGAAAGGGAAGAGAGAAGCATCTTTACATAGGTCATGAGGAGGGCGATGTCATCCGCATCGAGTGGCCTAGGGTTTTTCTAATCCTTGATCTTATCTTCGTGTTCTGGTGCCATCACTGCAACAAATCTTGTCCCCAAAACCCGAATCGATGATCTATGGAAAAGCTGAATGAGTAATAAAGCTTGACAAGAAACCTATATGAATTGATGGGGTCGGTGTAGTAGAAGGGAGAGCTGAAGAATGTTTGACAAGAAACAATGTGAAATTAAAACCTGAATATTTCTCAGGCAAATTATGCTAGATCCCCTTTAACTATGACTAACCTTTTATATCGGATGGGTTTACAACTCAAGTTGACCAAACCGCCACAAATAGGCCCAATCGGCTAGCCGCACTTTCTAGAAGATTTTCTTGATAAAAAAAATGTGGTTAAACGTCTTTTGCCGACAAAATAATATTACTATAAATTTTCATAACAGCTATAAATTATTTTTAATTATAATTTTTTGTCACTAAGATGTAACAATAAAAATATTGTGTAATAGGAAAAAAAAATTTGGGTGTTCATAATGGTCTCAAAAAAGAAAACAAAAAAGAAGAATAAAGGAGAACAAATGTACACGAGAAAATTTTGGAGTAACGGTGATAATGACTAATAACGGCGTCGTTAAATCACATTTTAATTTTATATCATGTACCAAATAACCCTCTAAATATTTGAGAGGTAATGCTAACTGGTTCGTACAATTCTGGTTCCATTCAATTCACAAAAGTAAGGGGAGAGATTCACTAATGTGAGGGCTCTTGACGATATACGCATGATGACTTGATTTGTCTTCTCACGACGGAGTCCATATATATATATATATATATATATATATATATATATATATATATATATATATATATATGGGAGCTGATCCATTGTTAGCGCTAGCAAAATAGGACATCTTGCTAGCGCGATCTGGCCGTCCATCCTGAAAGATTTACGGCCCAGATCGCGCCTTTTTCGAATACTGTCAGTCATCCGCGACATAGTGTCGCGGACGGACTTTTTTACATTTTTGCCCCTCCGCCCCACCGCTATATTGCATCGCGGACTGTCCAAATCTTTTTTTTACGTTTTTTTTAAGTTCGTCCGCTACATAATGTAGCGAACTATTTTTTGACAAAAATACCCTCTAGCTTTCGTCCGCTACATTATGTAGCGGACTAATCTTATGACTTTTTCCTCTTTCTCTCTCATTTTCCTCATTTAATGTTCTGACATTTTTCCTTTCTCTCTCCTCTCTCTCATCATCATTTTCTCTTTCTCTAATTAACTCTCTGACTCTCTCTCTCTCTCTCTCTCTCGTCCATGCCAGAAACCGAAAGGAAGAGGAAGGGGTGCCAAGAGGAAGGCAGCTCCGCTTCCGGCGACGACAGAGGGAGGCAGCTCCGCTTCCGGCGACGACCGAGGAAAGCAGCTCCGCTTCCGGCGACGAAAAAAGACAGTGGCCAGGTGTTGCTAAGCCACTGTCATATTCCTTAATACCTAGTGAAAAAAGACAATAAAAACGTCAAAAAGGATTGAGCTACAAGCTGTATAACAAGGCACATCAATTGTCGACCAAACAACTAGTGACGATCCAAGACAAGAACTAGTGAACCACGCTTAAAGAGAAACGTGATGGTTATGAATCTTCCAACAAGACATTAATTCGAAGCAACAAAGTAAAAACTGGGCACAAATCTGTATTCCGATAGTAAATTTCAGCTAACAAATAGAGTCTACAGTGTACAAGTAAGCGGTAGAAGGAGAAACCTACCAGGTAAATCATTGATCTTTTTCGCCACATCCTTTATGTCATTCTAAGTTACCTTATTAATTTTGGAATAAGGTCCCAAGCCCTACGAAAATAATTCCCAAAGACACTTTCAAGGGTTGAAAAACAATTGATTTTTTATGAAACGACTAAGCATAATCTAACCAAAGATCGTTCATTGGCACTTAATTGATCAAGGGTATGAAAAAGAAAGGGAAGAGAGAAGCATATTCATAGGTCTTGAGGAGGGGGATGTCATCCGCATCGAGTGGCCTAGGGTTTTTCTCATCCTTGATCTCATCTTCGTGTTCTGGTGCCATCACTGCAACAAATCTAGTCCCCAAAACCCAAATACATGATCTAAAGGGAAGCTGAATGAGTAACAAAGCTTGACAAGAAACCAATAGGAATTGATGGGGTCGGTGGAGTAGAAGGGAGAGGTGAAGAATGTTTGACAAGAAACAATGTGAAATTAAAACTTGAATATTTCTCAGGCAAATTACGCTAGATCCCCTTTAACTATGACTAACCTTTTATATCTGACGGGTTTACAACTTTAGCTAACCAAACCGCCACAAATAGGCTCAATCGGCGAGCCGCACTTTCTAGAAGATTCTCTTGATAAAAAAAAAAAAACAAATGTGGTTAAACGTATTTTACCGACAAAATAGTATTACTATAAATTTTCATAACAGCTATAAATTATTTTTAATTATAATTTTTTGTCACTAAAGATGTAACAATAAAAATATTGTGTAACAGAAAAAAAAAAATTCGGGTGTTGATAATGGTCTCAAAAGGAAAACAAGAAAGAAGAATAAATGAGAACAAATGTACACGAGAAAATTTTGGAGTAACGGTGATAATGACTAATGACGGCGTCGTTAAATCACATTTTAATTTTATATCATGTACCAAATAACCCTCTAAATATTTGAGAGGTAATGCTAACTGGTTCGTACAATTCTGGTTCCATTCAATTCACAAAAGTAAGGGGAGAGATTCACTAATGTGAGGGCTCTTGACGATATACGCATGATGACTTGATTTGTCTTCTCACGACGGAGTCCATATATATATGTATATATATGTATACATACATACATACATACATACATTGATCTTTCACGCCTAGTTCTTCAAATCTTAAGCTATACAAAGGGAGGGAAATTATAATATCCAGGACTTCGGGAGCCGGTTAAAAATACCATCTGGGCTCCAGAAAATTAACGAGCGCTAATTTTGAGCAATACTTGGGTATTAGAAGCTTGTGGAAGCTTAAAAGAATTTTGGGGCAAAAATATAATTTTTGAAATTTTGGGAGCATTTTCGTAATTTTGGAAAATCTTGGGGATTTATTTGGAATTTTGAGGAAAATTGTGGGAGTGCCACCTCTTAGGATGAATCACCTGATGAATTTTTTTTAATTCATTATGTGAGTTTGATTTTATCCTAAATAAAAAAAAAAAGCCCAAAAGGGGAAACCTTTCCCTTTCGGGAAAGGAAGAAGAAACAGGAACCCAGAAACAGAGAAGAGAAAGAAAAAAAAATAGAGAGAAGCAGGCTTCGACCGAGGAGGATTTAAGGGGAATTCAAGCAGTGAATTGGAAAGGGGTCAAGCACGAGATTCCAAGAGGTAATCTCTTCTCGTTTGGGTGTATGTACTCACTGTGTGTATAATAGGTGTGCTCGTGTGTGTGTTCATGGCTGCGACAGTGGGTCATATGCATAATTTGAACCTTGATCATGTTGATGTGAATATAAGTAAAAGGGGAGGTGAGTTTAGTGAACTTCCGAGGGGTTAGGGTGTGAGTTGTGTGGGTTCGGTAAGTATTGTCACTGAACTGTGTGTGTGCATGTGTTCTTGGCGTACGAGTGTGTGAGTTAGGTAGGATTTGGATGTAATTGTGTGATTTAAATGGTGTTAGGATGTATTTTGGTTGAATTTAACCTTATGTAGGTGTTGTTTTTAGTGGATAAATGGTAAATTCGTGGGTGTATGTGTGAGGTTGGAGGGGTTGGGTGCTGCGGCTGAAGGTTGAAGACGAGCTGTGTGTGTTTGAAGGTGAAATAGTAGGTGCCTTGATTTGAACAGTAGATGTTTTCGTCGCTAAAAAATGAAAACTTAATTAAAGCAGTTTCTTTCACGAATTTTCATAAATAGTTAGGGTCTAAATTAGACAAATTCCAAAACTGTTACTCCCGATGTTTTTACGAGACCTACGTTCTGAAATGTTTTGAGAATTTTCGGAGTCCGCGATGAGTGCTAAATTAGGGTATCGATTAGGAGAAATTCTGAATTTATTTAGCATAGAAAAACAAACTATTTTGATCTGAAAATTTCAGTTAAATCTTATTTTACTGATAGGTATCATATTCTAAAATTTTGGATCATTCCGAGGTCGATAGGTATTTTTGCGAAACTGGCCTTTTAGCGCTCGGTCCGAACATCGGTTCGGGATTTTCGGACGAAAATTTTCTAAAATACTTTTAGTCCAGCAATGACATCAGGATACTTAAAATAGTAATTTAAGATATTTTTGAGATTTTTCCGGTGCCGGAAACCCCCAGGGGTGTTTTGGTAATTTACCACCCTGAAGGGGTATTTTGGTAATTTTACCTCTAAGAGGTATTTTGAAGTAAATTTACATATGGTAAGATTTTTTAGTGACTTTGCTTATGGAAAAGTCATTTTGAGAATTAAAGTGTAGCGGAGGGTATTTTGGACATTTGACACCCCGAAGGGGTATTTTGGTAATTTGACCTAAGAAAGGTATTTTTACATATGGAAAGTTTATTTCAGCGATTCTACTTATGGGGAGACCATTTTGGTAATTAAAGTCCGAGAGGGGCATTTTGGTAAATTACACCCTAGGGGCGTTTCAGTAATTTTACGTACTCGGTGAGGGGAGGTTCATTTTGGGAGCATGTGTGAGTTCGTATTAAGTTATACTTTTCTTCTGTAGGCTATATTCTAATGGTTCGATTATTCCGTTTAGGTTAAAGCTAAAGACTTCCGGTTAGGATAATTTAGCTACGGATCCAGGTAAGGGATTTTATTTGAACCTTGGGTAAGGACTTTCGTCCGAACACTTATTTTGATAACTTGTACTCGTAAGTACTCATTTGATTTATTTATGGCTAATGCCGAACTCTGAATTCTGTATGGCCATCAGCATGTTATTGCCCAGAAAATCCCAATATTGAACCTAAATTGATTGTTTGGAAATCTTATGATGCTCGCATGTATTGCATGCTGAGTTATTTGATAATTGTCTGTATCCGTTCTTTCGGATCGTTGCGCTTAAAATCGATAATTATTCGCAATCGTTTTTGTTGTTTATCTGTGATTTTTCTTCTGAAAGTTCTGATTTCTTCTGAAAATTCTGAATGCTGACTTATGTCAGTATGATTATTATTATTAGAATCCGAAATTGTTTCGGTGATTGAGCTTATGCTAAAGCTCACTGATATTATTAATTTTCTGTGTTGACTTGGGTTATTTGTTCAGTTCTGAGGCGGGCGTTATAAGGCTGGTCTGAATCCTGCATAGAATGCAGGCTAGTACCCAAGTGGACTAGTAATTATTCCGGTACATCATGTATGTGTACACTTCTGTGCTTTCCCGGAATGGCATTGCAATCACCCAGGATCGACGTTGATTTTTTATTTTAAGCTACATACATTGATCTTTCACGCCTAGTTCTTCAAATCTTAAGTTATACAAAGGGAGGGAAATAGATCATGGAATTTGTTATGGGCTGTCAAGATTCTAAAGTTAAGCATTTATTTAACATGTGCAGGGCATTTGTTATGGGCTGTCAAGATTCTAAAGTTAAGCACTTATTTAACATGTGCATAATCCCGGTTGATAGGTTATCAGAAACAAGGTCCCGCTGGCCAGGTGTTGCTAAGCCACTGTCAGATTCCTTAATACCTAGTGAAAAAAGACAATAAAACTTCAAAAAGGATTGAGCTACAAGCTGTATAACAAGGCACATCAATTGTCGACCAGACAACTAGTGACGATCCAAGACAGGAACTAGTGAACCACGCTTAAAGAGAAACGTGATGGTTATGAATCTTCCAACAAGACATTAATTCGAAGCAACAAAGTAAAAACTCGGCACAAATCTGTCTTCCGATAGTAAATTTCAGCTAACAAATAGAGTCTACAGTGTACAAGTAAGCGGTAGAAAGAGAAACATATCAGGTAAATCATTGATCTTTTTCGCCACATCCTTTATGTCCTTCTAAGTTACCTTAATAATTTTTGAATAAGGTCCCAAGCCCTACGAAAATAATTCCCAAAGACACTTTCAAGGGTTGAAAAACAATTGATTTTTTATGAAACGACTAAGCATAATCTAACCAAAGATCGTTCATTGGCACTTAATCGATCAAGGGTATGAAAAAGAAAGGGAAGAGAGAAGCATATTTACATAGCTCTTGAGGAGGGGGATGTCATCCGCATCGAGTGGCCTAGGGTTTTTCTCATCCTTGATCTCATCTTCGTGTTCTGGTGCCATCACTGCAACAAATCTTGTCCCCAAAACCCAAATACATGATCTAAGGGGAAGCTGAACGAGTAACAAAGCTTGACAAGAAACCAATAGGAATTGATGGGGTCGGTGGAGTAGAAGGGAGAGGTGAAGAATGTTTGACAAGAAACAATGTGAAATTAAAACCTGAATATTTCTCAGGCAAATTACACTAGATCCCCTTTAACTATGACTAACCTTTTATATCCGACGGGTTTACAACTTTAGTTGACCAAACCGCCACAAATAGGCCCAATCGGCAAGCCGCACTTTCTAGAAGATTCTCTTGATAAAAAAAACAAATGTGGTTAAACGTATTTTGCTGACAAAATAGTATTACTATAAATTTTCATAACAACTATAAATTATTTTTAATTATAATTTTTTGTCACTAAAGTTGCAACAATAAAAATATTGTGTAATTGAAATTTTTTTCGGGTGTTGATAATGGTCTCAAAAGGAAAACAAGAAAGAAGAATAAAGGATGCACATGAGAAAATTTTGGAGCAACGGTGATAATGACTAATGACGGCATCGTTAAATCACATTTGCATGTTATATCATGTACCGAATAACCCTCTAAATATTTGAGAGGTAATGCTAATTGTTTCGTACATTTCTGGTTCCATTCAATTCACAAAAGCAAGGGGAGATATTCACTAATGTGAGGGCTCTTGACGATATACGCATGATGACTTGATTTGTTTTCTCACAATGGAGTCCATATACACACACACACGACATTGATCTTTCGGTCCTAGTTCTTCAAATCTCGATGTTTACGTTTGGCTTCAGTGAATTGGGGTTGGATGGACTACATCACATACGAACAATAAGGTGGTTATTTAAGTGGTAATCTGAGTTCAGAGAACAGTGAGTCAGAGTTGTTCTAGAAAAAATAATGATAAGATTTTGTAAGCTCATCTTGTTTTGTTGATAAAGAAGTAATTTTATTGAATGAGAGTCATTGAGATACATCTTTCAAAAGAGTGCGCAATGCCAAAATTGGTGCCACATCTTTTCCAAAAAGTTCCGCATCCACATCTCTTCCAAATTGTTTTTCTCATTCTTGATCTCATCTTCGTGTTCCGGTGCCATCATTGCAACAAATCTTGTCCCCAAAACCCAAATCGATGTTCTAAGGAGACGTTGACTGGGTAACAAAGTTGACAAGAAACCAATATGAATTGATGGGGTCGGTGGAGTAGAAGGGAGAGTTGAAGAATGCTTGACAAGAAACAATGTGAAATTAAAACCTGAATATTTCTCAGGCAAATTACGCTAGATCCCCTTTAACTATGACTAACCTTTTATATCCGATGGATTTACAACTTTAGTTGACCAAACCGCCACAAATAGGCCCAATTGGCTAGCCGCACTTTCTAGAAGATTCTCTTGATAAAAAAATAAAATAAATGTGGTTAAACGTATTTTTTTGACAAAACAGTATTACCATAAATTTTCATAACAGCTATAAATTATTTTTAATTATATTTTTTTGTCACTAAAGATGTAACAATAAAAATATTGTATAACAGAAAAAAAATTCGGGTGTTGATAATGGTCTCAAAATGAAAACAAAAAAGAAGAATAAAGGAGAACAACTGCACAAGAGAACGTTTTGGAGCAACGGTGATAATGACTACTGACGGCGTTGTTAAATCACATTTGCATGTTATATTATGTACTGAATAACCTTCGAAATATTTGAGAGGTAATGCTAATTGGTTCATACAATTCTGGTTCCATTCAATTCACAAACGCAAGGGGAAAGATTCACTAATGTGAGGGCTCTTGACGATATACACATGATGACTTGATTTGTCTTCGCACGACGGAGTCCATATATATATATATATATATATATATATATATATATATATATATATATATATATATATATATATATATATATATATATATGTGTGTGTGTGTGTGTGTGTGTGTGTGTGTGTGTGTGTAGGGTCATGATCCATTACTAGCGTTAGCAAGTTACTAGCGCGATTTGTCCGTCCGCTACATTATGTAGCGGATGGGGAAAAAAATCGTGGTCGTGGCGCGCACGATCTGGCCTTCTATTCTGGCGCGTGGATGGTCAGATCGCACTGGAAACTTGGATATATATACACACACGCGCGCGCGCGAGATTGATCTTTCACGCCTAGTTCTTCAAATCTCGATGCTTACATTTGACTTCAGTGGGTTGGGGTTGGACGGACTACGTCACATATGAACAATAAGGTGGTCATTTAAGTGATAACCTGAGTTCAGAGAACAGTGAGTCAGAGTTGTTCTAGAAAAAATAATGATAAGAATTGTAAGATTTGTAAGCTCATCTTGTTTTTTTGATAAAGAATTAGGAAGCTATTATCGAGTTTATAACATCACTGCGTAGATCGTATCCTGATAAATGATTTCTCTTATTTAGGTTAATTCGACGGATTTTTGTGGCTGAGATTGATTAGCTTAATATAGCTTCGAACCGAGCTAAGAAATTTCTTTTCGAAACTCAATTTCAACTAATTGTCCTCATATATATTTTCTAAATTGTTATCGAATTTTTGTTTGGACTCTGTTATAGTTGTTATGAGAATGCATTGTTTGACTTCTTATTTTGAGCCTTACATGTTGATTGGAAATCTTTATCGATGCTCAGTATTTATTACTCGTTGGGCATTGATCGGCATTGATTTATTCGTTGTATTATCGATTCTTGCATTCTGGATAATGACATGAGTTAGTGTATTGAAGAGTTATATAGTTGGTCTGTATTGGGAGTGATATAAGTAACCACAGTGTAAGTGAGCATCGCCTTTGTGGCTTTGCTAAGTGATTACCCTGCACTGCTTGTGTGGCTTTGGTAAGTGTTTCCCTGCACTGCCTGTGTGGCTTTGCGTTCACTCATGTTCAATATCATCTACCGTTGATATCTAATTTAAGGGACAAAGTTGACTCTCTTGTTGCCTTGAAAATAAATATGTTAATTGTTTATAACCCCTTTTCTGAATTCTGAGCGACCTTACTGAGCTCCTAAAAGCTCATCCCTTGTTCTGATTCCTTCTGTAGGTAACAACCGTTTGTAGATTTCTTGGATTGGTTGGAGTCTGATTATGTATTTGGTTTAGATTTTGAGTATTTTGTTTATTTAAGCCCCTGCGAGGGAATCAATGTTAACTCAGTTCATTGAGTATATTAATTTAGTCTTTGCATTTAAGAATAATTAGAAGCTCTGAAATGGATATATATTGGGGTTTTCTTATTGAATTGAGGTGACTGATTGAGTAAGTATCAATCAATTTATTGGCCAACGCTTTGAAAATGCTAGCGTGTTACATACTAACCCTTGTTATAGTATTTCGGGAACCTGGTCTTCAAATTTCTAGACTATCTCAAGACTATGTTGTATTAGTTTTACATTAACAACATAATGTTTATCTTTTACGGTCAATGTCGCCCAAGGTTCATCCTTTTCCCATAATTTAGCGGGTCATTACTAAAATTATTTTCTAATATCTTTTTCATGTTATCAAGATTAAAATTTTCTTTTCTTTATTTGCATTGATAATGTTGGTTTTTTTAACCCAACTGTCATTTTTTTTTTTGGTTCTTTCTTTGTTAAGTAACTCTTTTTTGGTTACTTCTTCTTCAAGCAACCTTTTTCTATGAGGCATTTTTGTCGACTTACTGATTTTATAAAGTTATGTGTTGATTCATAGTTACTGTTTCTATTATTTCTGTGTAAACTTAAATTTTAAATTTCTGCTCTAAGTTGTAAACATCTATTCACCCTCTCTAGGTGTGTTTAGGGACCTATAATTTTGTTCTCTTCACCACGTTGAGCTGCGTAGAGAGACTCACTCTTGTTATGTTTTTGAATTTTTCCTAATTTTTCTGGATGAAAATCAAATTAACATTTTTGGGCAGCATATTTTAACAACAGAATTTTTTGAATTCGTATTTCAATATGAAACTCTTTTTGTAACACCCCGATACTTTTTCGGATTTAATTAGAAATTTTAGCAGCTAATATTTTTGTTTGGAACTTTAGTGACGAATTTTCTTTCAGTTACCGTTGATATTTTATTTAGTGACTTTTAGCGACACTTAGTATAGTGGGTTATCGAACCAAACCATTTAAAAAAATTTCGAGCATCTAAAGTATAGTAAATAATTTATTTGGACTCATTCGCAATAATAAAGGTTTGGGTAAATTTTGGAGCGGCTAATGAAAATATAAAGGGTCTTTTGTTAATATTCTGATCTAGTGTTATATATATATATATACATTTCGTGGGGGTCATATACTTTCCAACCCTTTTCTGAAAATCGGCAGAGAGATCAGAGAGAGAGAGATCGAGAGAGAGGACAAAGGAAGGAGATTGGAGAAGGGTTTGGGCGAAGTTTCCGGCGGTCACAATTCTTTTCCGATAAGTTTTTTTTTCATAGCTTTTCTCTCTTATTCATTTAATAAACTATGGGTTTAACGGGGACCGTGGGAAAAGGATGACTGAGGGTGTGCTTGGTGTGCAAAGATTGTGGGTTTTGTGTGATATCGTGGACTTTTTAGATGGGTTTATAGCTATGAGAAGGAGAGGTTGCAGTGAGATTTTCTCTGTGAGTGGGGCAGCCGTGGCTACCTAGATCTAGTAAGTGTTGCGGTAGTGAAGGTGGGTGTGTGACAGGGAAGGGCTGCCATGGTGCTTGTGGGTGAAGAGGGTTGCTGCTGTGAGGGAAATTGCAGTGAAAAGGGATGGCTAAGGTAAAGGCAGTCGAGAGTAGATACTTCCGTGCAGCCACGGTTTCATCGGAGAGCATGAGGAGAACCATTGAGAGGTGAAGGAGAAGCTGCCATATGATAGCATGTTCGCGGGATGTTACAAGCCGTGTGCTTGGGTGGTATGGGTTTGGTATTTGCCGATGGGTTTACATGTGAGCTGTGTGAAGGGGATAAGAGCGTGTGTGTGTGTGTTGTGGGTTTTTGAGAGACAACAGTCCCTGTGAGTGCTGTGTTGTGTGGGATTGTTTGAGTGAAGCCATTTATGTGGTTTTGATGTGTAGTGTTGCCAAGAGAGAGAGAGAGAGAGAGAGCGCGGGCTGCTTGTAGTGTAGAGAGAGAGTAAGGGTGCAGTTGTGTGGTGCTGTGTGCGTGTGTTTGTGTGTATATGTGTGCATGTGTTTGTGTGTATATGTGTGGGTGCGTTGTGTGTATATGTGTGTGGCGAAGCTGCCGAAGCAGCTGTGTGTGTGTGTGTGTGCAAATGTGTTGTGTGCTCGGGTGTGAGTGTATTGTGTGTTATGGTGTGTGCTTTGCATGTGTTGTGTGTGTGCATGAGTTGTGTGTGTTTGCATGTGTGTGTATATGGGTTTGGAAGGGAGCATGTGTGACCGAGTGTGAGAAGAAAAAAAAGAGGGAGAAGAGAAGCTACTGCCGTGAGGCAGTAGCTTTGTGTGTATGTGTGCTTTGTATTTCAGTGTGTGTGAGTGTGATGCGTGAGTGCATTGTGTGTGTAAGTTGAGTGTCGTGTTGTGCTGGGCTTTGGAGAAATGGTGAATGTATGTGTGAATAGGTGTGCAGGTGGAAATGTGCTTGTGTTCTTCTGTGTGTTACAAGTGAAGGGAAGCAGTTAGTGTGGGAGTTTACAGGGTTGTGCTGGATGGTGTATGCATACGGATTAGAGTAGAGTACAGCGTGAGCATTCGGGCAGCATATAGTGATTGATAATGCGTGAAAATTTAAAGTATAATACCTTCATCTATAATAGAATTTCTGGTAAAGTTTTACAATTTTTTGAAATTGTATGTATTTTTAATATTTCCTGTAAGTTGAGATTTATAAAATTATTTTAGAACCTTTATACTCATGAAAATGTTCTGAAAAATTTTGAGTTATGTTTTTATGGTATAAATAAGACTCAGTTTGAATTTGATAATTTTTGGAGTTGATTTGCTATGGATTCCATATCGCATAAGTTTTATCAAAACAAAAAAATTAAAAATATATTTTATGTCTTTTAAATTCTGATTTTAATTTTATAATTTTTATGTATATTTTAAAGTTCTTATAAAAATTATGGGACTAATTTTGCAGCTGGAATTAATTATGGCTATTATTGGGTTTTTGTTGAATTTAAAGAAATTTATTTTAATTTGAAAATGTTCAAAATTTCAGAAAATGCATATTTTGACTTTTAATAATGTTTTAAGCTAAAAAAAGTGTTTTAGTGTAAATTATTATAAATTTTAGAGTGTCGGTACACGTTAAGGAGTGTATAGGATTTTCGGTTAGGTTGGTCGTGTGCGAGAACCGTTTTGAGTGCACAATTTTTGAGAGAGTTGGTACCCAGTGGGTAGTTGATATTAGGATTTATAGAGTATTTGATATAAATTATGCTCTAACAAATAAATTGCTAATCTAGGTTTATTCAGAAAATATTGATCGAGGTTGGTAGCATTGCATAGCTTGGACCGAGGTAAGGAATTCTATCCGAACCCATTTTGTTATTCTGTTGTTAAATGTTTTATTATGAAATCTTTACAAAGTTCATTGAGGTCTATTTTTATGTTTGATATGAAAAATACTTTCGAACGGCCCATGAAACCCTAGCTTAAACCTTCTAGCGATCGATTGAAATTCTTTGTTTATTCTCATCTGTTTTATCGATTCAGTTATCATAAAATGTTTTGAATTCTATTTATTGCTTCTCAATGTTGACATGAGTTAGCAATTTGGGAGCCATAAGGATGGTCTGTATTGTTGGCGTTATAAGGATGGTCTGTTGGATGGTCAGTGTACATATGCATAAGTAAAGCGATCGAGTATTGCCAGGGTGGCTTTGCTCCAGTGTACTACTCATGTTCAATGTTTCTGTTTATGTTTTATTGCACTTGAAATGTTTTGAATACTATCCATTCATGCTTTATTATACCTGAAGTGTTTCAAATGACTATTATTTAAGGGATTGAGTTGAATACTCATCCCTATGTTTATATCGTATTGTAGTGATTTCATCGAAAGCAAAATCCCTCAAAAAGATGTTATTGGACTTGAATGTAAAATTGTTTGTTTTGTTCATCTTTGTCGAATTGCTGTCTTTTTATTGAAAATACTCTTAAAAAGTTTTGTTTGACTCTATATGAAAACTCGTCCGAATCGTTTTGTTATTTTAAATCTTTGATCGACCTTACTGGGCTCTCGAAAGCTCACTCTCCTTTGACTTCCTTTCTGCAGGTGATAGCCAGCACTTAGGTTGAGGTTGCCTGCACAGATTAGAGCCGAGCTAGCTAAAGAATTTAAATTTAAGTTTAATATTGATTGTTAGAACCCCTGCGTGGGTAAATATTATTGTTTAAATTTTCTTAGACTTAAACTTGGTATTTCAATTATGACAGTTAATTAAGAGTATAGTTTGATTGACGGATAGTTGCTCTGACAGCTTGTTGCATTATTTATTGAGGTTAAGGACATTATTGTCTTCGTGATATCGATCGATTGAGTGTTAACATTTCGGAAAATTTCGGGATGTTACACTTCTGAATAAATGGTCGATTTTTAATTTGTTTTCGAAAAGAATTTCTTATTATAAAATCGTTGTCTAAAGAGTCGAATTGGATTAATCGCTCTATAATGAACTGTTTTACAGTCATTGTGACCGGAATATGATATATTTCATATTCTGGGTCGAACTCATGGCCATTTGTCATTTGCATGCTCATGAGTTGATCTGTATTAATTTAATTTTTAGAGGGCATTCCTGGTCGTGTCAGGCAATATGATGCTCCAATATCTATTAAAGTATCTATTTTATGAGGTTGATAACCTTGAAAGTCAAAACTTAATTCTATATAAGAATTATTTTGACTTACCGCCATCCGTTTATAATTTATTTTTTCTACGGTCCTTTTACCTTTGATAATACTCATAATGTCTTGAATACACTTTTCAAGCTCATCTCCTGTCAAGCCCTTTTTTTTTCAACTTCTTCTTGACAGTATTGTTTATTGACGTTGTGGTCATTACATGTATGATTTTTACACGTGATGACATATTTCGTCTAATTAGAATGGTAACTGTTTTGTACCCTATGATGTTTTCATCAAAACTTTCTTCTTCTTTAGTAGATTCTTCTACCATTTTTTTCCTTTTCTTTGCCTTTTGGATTAGTAGATGTGGAAGGTGTAGAAGAGACATAATATTTCCTTGGTTTTTCAAGGATTACGGCACCTTTATTTTTCGTAATCTGCATGTGTTTTAGTTGTCTATTAGCTAATCCTTCTCCTATCACCCATTTTTTAGGTCATGATAGTTGCTTTGAGTTTATCTTCTGTGTTTTTATTGCTCGGACATTATTACTTGTTTGTTCAAATAGTTCTACTTCGTTGCATTTTACTTCATGGATTTCTGATATTTACCATTTTGTAGATTAGACGATATTGTACTGTAATATTTTTGCAGACTTCTCATAATGTTGTTATGCCTTGAGTCTGAATCCTCAATCCTAATGTTTATTAAGATAAGGATCTTTTAAGGACATGAAATAGTTTTGTGTAGTCTTAAACCAAATTGGCCTGTTATACAAGTTCTTTGGATACCCATATTAGGACCTTTTCAAAAGTCTTCCATCAATTCTCTTTTCAACAACAGATTAATAGTGTATCTTTGCCATTTATAAATAATAGACAAAGACTAACTAGTACCATACTAGTATGGACATAGTGATATCCTTATCTAAGGTATTTGTCTTGAAGAAAGAAATGTCTAGTATTCTTTCTTCATTGACCTACCAAGGTTTTTCCTTCGGAGATCTTTATATTCATCTTACTCCTGAACACAAATATGGAGTTTTTATATATTTCACCAACCTTGATTTTAGGCATCTTCTAATGGTTCATAGTAGAACCGGGAGTTTCTTCCGATTCACTCTAATTAATTATGTTATTAGATAAAAAAAATCATTTCTTCTTCATGGTTGTAGGTTTCTGACATCATGAAGATTGTGCCTATGCCTTTTAAAGTATTGTTTAAAATTTCTTCATCATCTGATGTTGTTTCATCGTCAGACTCGTAGTAGCTTTCTAAAACAAGCTCTTCTGCTTCGTTTTCAGAATTTAATTTGTATCCTCATGATGTCTCGTATATTTCTTCAGCGAATAAGAAAGATCTTATATTTTGTTTTTTTTCTTACTTGAACATTTATTTGCATAATGTCTTTTTTCGCCACATAACCAGCAACAATCACACTTTTTTTTTTGGTGATTTTCCTTTTCGACATGAAGGTCGTTTATATGGAGTATTAAATTTCTTTCTAATATATCTTTCCCATGGTTTTGGTTTTTCTCTTGATGGATTAAATTTTCTTTTTGAAAGTTTTTTTCCATTTTTTTCACATATCTGTTTTCCTTTCCAAACCTTTCTTCTCTAATCTTTTCTTCGTGAAATTTGGCTTCTTTTCACATCCACAGCTGTTTACCATGTTATCGACTTTAGAATAACAATCGTAACTCACATGAGCTTTTTTCATATTTTTAGTGCCTATTCTTTAGCACAAGATTTCCTTAGAACTTCTTTTACACCTGTTATCCTTTCCCGTAAGGAATTGTAAACATTCTGTCATTTAGAAGTTAAATCAATTCTTTTTCTGCCATCTCGTCCCATGGTTTAGGAAGTTTGACAATAAATTACTTTTGCCAATGGAAGCTGTCTCTGAGTCTTAACTTGTAATTTTTTTTAAAACATTCACAAGTGTAAATTTTAAAATAGTACATATCACATATTTGTAGTATTGTCAAATTTGTGAAAGCACTTCTTTTTTGAATACATATAATATTTACAGATATTCTGCAGAACTATCGTTTGAGGTTATCTGCATAAAACATTATACATTCTTCATAAATGTTAAGCTTACTCTGAACTTCAATTGTCAATTCATTATATGTTATGCTATTCCAAAACCTCGCAGGGTTGCTTGAATAAAAATTTTCATAGCATGTCTTTCCGTCAAATTACCACCTATCATAGCAATTCTTAAGGCTTGTGCCCAATTATCGATTGTTCTTCAGTATTTGAAATGCAATTAGTATCAAGATATATGTCGTATTGATTTACAGGCTCATTTCTTCCATTCTTGGGGACATATTTTTGTTTTAAAATTGTCCTTATAGGGACATTATTAAATTTAGAATTTCTTTCTAAATTTAATTTTGGATTCCACGCTCCTACTTAGTTTGGATCGTTTTCTCCGTTTCATAAATTCATATCAGCAAACGTCTTATTTACTTCTGATATGGCTCTTTTGTCTTCTTGTTTATATTGTTATTCTTTTAGAACAACTGAATTTATTTCATCCATAATTAGTGTTTTCATTGATTTTTTTACTTTGTCTAAGTAGTCATTTATTATTATTTTTTCTATTTCTTCTACACATATTCCCTTTACGAGATCTTTAGTGTCTTTTGAGTCACTCGAAGAGGGTTTTTCTTTATCTTCACTACCACTGTATACTATAACCTTTTCAAATACATTTAAAGCTTCGTTGCTATACTATTTATTAGTAGTGTCATAACTTTCAAAGTTTAATAAGAAGTTATCTGAATTTAGGACTTGATTTTCACTTCCCAACCCTTTATTTAAATTGTCACTCAGTTAATATTTGAGATGTTATCTTGTTTAGAGTTCTACTATGTAAAGTTTCATGAGATACATCGATTATTCGATATAATAATCTGATTATCTCAATCTTTCCAACTCCATGGTCAAAGTATATAATTCCTATCATATGATTTAATCAATAAGGAACTTTCATGAGTTTTCGTTTGAATCTCGCCTTTGATCAGGCTTTGATACCGATTTTATGTGACCAAATTCTCCTTTGATCAGGAATGACATGTTCTAATCTTGAGATGGGTCAATTTTAGTATTTTGAGAAGTATGAGGTGTTTTAAGCGAACTGCTTAAAAGTTGAGGGGCTGAAAATAAAATTAACGAGAGTTAAGTTGTCAGCGCTAGTAACGGATCAGTTCTCTCTCTCTCTCTCTCTCTCTCTCACGCGCGCGCGCGCGCACACACACACACACACACACACACACACACACATATATATATATATATATATATATATATATATATATATATATATATATAAATAATCCTGCCTTTTTTGCTATGCCTTGAGGCATTCCTTACCTCAGTGTGTTAAAATTAGCAAGCACGGAGGATGACCACTAAGACTAATTTATCGTTCACCTTAACCAGAGGCTAGCCATAACTTAGGCTGATTTTATGAAGCCCTTATAATGTATTTGCATATCCATTAGCACTGGCAATAGAATCATACAACTAACTTATATAATTACACCGGCCACAGTCTCCACCATGAGTCCATGTTATGCATTACATATCCAACAAACTATTTTGAGATAGTGGCCGAAACACCCAAGTGGTCTCAGAGTAACGTTTCATTAAGACAAATTCACAAACACATGGAAAATAGGCAATGCAAGTATATGCTTACATAATGGGATGGCCAAGAACCCAAATCCCTAAACCTGAAAATTTGAAGTTTGGATTCTAAACAGCAATAAGGATATATAATCCACTCCACTCATTTCTTAGGTACATTTGTTGAAGATTAAACTTTGGCTCTTTCCCGGATTGTAGGAATCTTCTTCAAATTCTATATATATAATTAATAGTCACTAAATATTTTTAGTGACTTTTCTTATCACACTTTTAGCGACAATTCTTAGCAGCACTTTTTTAGCGTCATTAAATAAAAGTCACTAGATAAATATTTAGTAACGACTGATTGTCGTTATATATGAGGGGGTAGGAGGAAGATTCCTCCAACCGGGATAACAGCCAAATTTTATCCTTTGTTGAAGATTGTTACTCGTACTGCATAAATGTGCTTCATATATGCTTTTTCAAATTGTACTTGAATAAGCATAATTTCCTTTTCTAGAGCAAGATAATGTCCTCACGAAAACAAACTAGAAGATTTTTCAGAGCCACCCCAAGATGTGGAACAACAGAGGACCTCGTAACTTAAGTATCCTCGGTAGCTATATTTATGCTAATCTATGATCATTGTCGATAACTAATAAAACTATGTTGATTTAGTAACTGTTCTCCCGCCCTTAAATTTAATATATTTAATTAGATTTTATTTATTAGCTTACTCTCCATGATGGAAGACATAAATAGTAAACATTCCGAGATTTTCACTTTGTGCAGCTACTGCAGAGAAGTGTGTAATGATTTTACATTAGGCCCGAAAGGAAAAATGATAAAGATTTCCAATGAAGAAATTTGAAATCCCAGAAACGTACTCCATTTTAGTGTCTCATTAAATGGAAATTATGAGAGGGACTAAACTGCAGTATTCTGGGGATTTCGAATATAAATGACATCCATAATTTAAGATAATCACATTAATATTTCCTATACTGCCTTTAAACAACTTGTCTTCATTTTCCTGCAGTGCAACATACTTCAAGAGTCTGATGGCTAAGGTTTCAGTGTCCTGTTTATGGCTCCTGCTGGTCCTTATTCTCTCAGGTTTGTGCATGTATTTCTCTTCTGATAAGCTAACAACATTGTAGAATGTTCGGTTGCTCTGTGAAGAAGGATCTCCTTCTGCAAAGCATATACGTTACAACAGTTTTAGTAACAAATGATTTAAAGCGTTTTTGTTATTGTTCCTAAAATTTATAGTGAAAATCTCTTGTCGCTACAATATGTGCACACTCAGAGGTTCCTTGTGGCTGCACCAAATCCGTGGCTGATTTATAGGTGCATTGTGTAAAAGATGGGTTGTTTCACTTTATAATTATCACACCCTCTGCTCTAACGCACCTCTCTGTCATTTCTCTTGCTTGTTACATACTTATTACGGAGAGCGGCGCATCGCATACACGTCTTTTTGATATGCGGCTTTTCGAAGCGCGAGCGCGCGTGTGATGGGAATAAGAATAATCAATGCAAGTTCATAATGCAGGCCCTAAGAAATGAAGTAATTTGACTTAAATCACCAAGGCTATTTTTGTATAGTACTTCCTATGGTTATCATCATCATCATCATCATTTTCCTTGTATTTAATACAGTAGGAACCACTTGTGCACTCATAGAAATAGTAGTGCCATGATCATTTATTGCTCGCGGTGCAACTTACTAAACAAACACTAGTTGTAGCTTGTACGTAAGACATTAATTGTGGTGCTAATTTTTGCGATGTGGGTTGTTGCAGGGGTGGTGATGGAGGGGCAAGCACAGGGTGTAAACGTATGCAAGACATTTTTGGACCCCAACTTTTGCAAGCCCTCACCAGTACCCGGAAACCCTCCAAGATGCGACTACGAGTGCGTTACCAAGTACACCCTTAAACACAACGCCCATGGCTTTTGCAATTTCCAGAACCTCTGTATCTGCTACCATGACTGCCATCATCAATCTGCTTCATTCAACCACCAGCAGCCCTAGCCCTCTCTCTTGGCTTGTTTCTCCATAATAAAGAGTTACTATTATCATTCATGTATTGACTTGAAATTTCATATTTCATCACCTTTTTTTTTTTTTTTGTATTTTTCCTAACTCCCTTAATCCTTCATGTTTAGTACGGACACAACTTCTCCATTTTCCTCTTGCTCAGTTAGAAGCCCATGCTTTTTGTTTGTACTAATCTATGGCAGTTGTTTGTTGCTCAACCCTAGGACTCTAACTACACAACCAAACCCTAGCATCTGGCCAAACTATCCTTCCAATCCAAAGGCCTAAGCGCTTTGGTCCAAGAGCTATCCTCAGGACCATAAATCTCAAAAGTTTCAATTGTGATATTTTTCCACCCCATATCTGAATTAATTCCAAACTGGGCGCCATTTTCTGCAAAAGAAAAATCATCAACAGGAAGACATACACCAATTCCACCATGTTCTGTAAATTAGTTAAGACTCGTTATCAAGACAATCTGCGTTAGTTTTAGTTTCAGAAATGTAAAGAAGAACTGTTAGGCGCATTGCCAAACACGAGCAGGTCTTGTCCTCGTTGATATTTTACATCTGCTTCAAGGCTATGACTGTTGTGATGGACGACGGATCCCAGGTATCTGCAACGTGCATGCTGGAATTAGTCTTCTTGCACAAAAGAAAAGAAGTCTGAATCAAGAATTTATTATGCCTTTCCGCCTCATTTGTTGCTAAAAAGTGCATTCATGGCATAATTGCGACATAATGAGGTATGGGTTCATACATTCTCAAGAGAAAAATATCAATTGCCACGTAAACTTAGATCCGAATATTCCATTATAATAGAGCAAACCAGATTGGGAGAAAAATCAGAAGAAAAAACACAGAATGCAGTACATTTAGACTAATAGTACATCAGAATTATCTCAAAAGAGTAAAAGAACATCAAGATTGACATGCATGTCCACAGAAGACAAAAACTTGTAATGCACAGTGCACGACAGGTTAAATGGCGCATGGTGCAGGCAAAATATAAAATGCAGAGAGTAAAATATACATGACATGTTACTTCGTTTGAAACATTATTTCTTATCCCTTGTAGTAACTTGACGTAAAACAAGTTACCTAGGTAGCACGGACACGGACACGGTGTCGGACACCGACACCGACGGGGACACCGGACACCGCAATTTTCAAAAAATCAGATTTTGGACACCGCAGGACACCGCTATTTTTTTAATATATTTTTATTATATATTTAATATATATTAATTACATTCTGCAATCTAAAATAACAAATTAATTAAGTCAAAAAAATATTTCTGAAATTAAAGTACTGGACAAAATAACTAAGTAAAAGGACAAAGAAAGAAGAAACGAGTCAAACGACTCTTGGGCCTTGGCAAATGGAGACAAAAAGAAGAAAGAAAAAGGAGACAAGCTTTCTGAATAGAAGGAGACTTTCAGATTTCAGAGAGGGGAAGGGAGACGAAGAAAAAGGAGACGAGGTTGAGGAAGAAGTACCTGTGGGTCAGCGACGGCGACCGAGGACCTCCGGCGACGATCAAGTGAGCTCTGGCGATGGCGACAGCTGCTTCGGCATCTGGCGACGACAACTGGATTGTCGGCTTCGGGATGTTGGCGACTGAGCTCCGGCGACAGATCCGTGTCGATAATGGCTCAGAAGGGCACCCATGCGGCGAGAGAAGGAGACGGCCTTGAGGTACGAGAAGCAGATGGTTCGACACTGCTCCATTCCGTGTCCGACACTCCTTGGCGAAGTGTCTGACACGGTGTCGGAAATTAAAAATAAAAATAAAAAATTCCGACACCGATTGGCAGTGTCCAACACGTGTCGGGCGGTGTCCAAAGGGTGTCGGGGTGTCTGTCAGTTTAGGACACCAAAGGAGAGGTGTCCGTGCTTCAGAGCAAGTTACCAATCAATTATGGAGAACACCGCACCAACAAGTTCAATTAGGTTTGATTGACCCTAGCTCAATTACAATATGCGATCACTAATTATAATGCCTATATAAGCAGGGTGGGCCTGAATCGACCCTAGTTTTTGCTAGATTTTCTCTTTCTATCACCCCACTATGCCAACCGACCCGTTATGCCTCTTAAGAGTAGTTCACGGTTATAGTGGAATTGATCTTGGGAAAGTCCAAGTCAAAACCAATTGGCAATGAGGGGAGAGACTCACAAGCCTCATATATTGAAGTAATGTTTATTATTTGCCCGATGTGGAATCTATCTCTCTCAGCAAGCTCCCTCATGCGTGGCCAAACTTCTTTTGAGTGGGCCTAGCACGTGGAGAATGAGACTGGGCGTCGGTGGATGAATTATTTTGAATTGTCTACTAGGCCTGGATCGTCACCTCTAATACCATGTGAAAGCATCTAACTCAAAACCAATTAAAAATGAGGCAAGAGGCTCACAAGGCTTACGTATTGAAGTATTATTTATTATTTGTCCGATGGATTTTATATCTTTCAGCAGATCTAACAACTAGGCCTCTCTACTAACATCAAGGCATGATCAAGGTAACCGGTGCTTTTGACACCCGGTTGTTATATAGAACTAAAAACCACATGCTGGATGAAGTATAGACGTTTTACAGTAAAAGTTATGTATTTGAAACTAGCACCAACCTCAACACCCCGAGGGCCTATACGATTATGGGAAATAAAATTGAGAACAAGAGTGGCAAACTCATCCGGTACATCTTCCTGTCAAATCCAAAACCAACGGATATGTTACTGGGATTCCAGTTCCGTAAAAAAGTATATGTAGCTTATAGATACGAATTAAAAAACAAGTCACTATGCAAAGAGTACTGGGATAGACCTGTATAGCATGGCCAGTATGTCTGACAACCACCATTTGAAACTTCCCTTGCATTTGACCAATTGTAAGAGCTCTGCAACATGCACAATTTTCTCAACATTAACCTTTAGACAATGTTTGCTCCACAAAAGTACGGACATAGGATGATCAGATATATATAAGGTCCGAGTGAGATGAGCCAATGACCAGTGAACTTTACCCCTAGTGACCAATGAACTTTACGCTAGTGTCAATTTGATCACTCAACATGAGTTTTATCAAAATGACCATTGAAATTGTTAATTGGTACAATCTGGTCCTCCTGTTGACCCCAGGCCCATTAGGTCCCATGTGCGAGACACATGGGGCTTGAGGGGCAAAATCACCAAAAGTGAAACCATATCCTCTTTTCTTTTTCTTCTTTCATCATTCATCATGCTCCCACCAGCCACTGCCACTGCCACTGCCCCGTGCCACCGCCCCCTCCTGCACCCAAATCCTCGTCACAATGTCACCTACTAACACCACCTCAACACACCAATGACGTCGCCTATGGCCACCAGCAGCAACACCTATTACCACCCATCACAGACTTACCACAACATTATAACCCATCCTAATTCCACCACCTTGAATTCAATAATCCATGTATAATATCAGCCGCACCTAGCATCCAAATTCATTTCTACCGCTGTCACAAAATCATCTGAGATCATACGACCATAGTCACCAGAAACAGTCATTCCATCACCATAACTTGTTATAAACCATCAGATCAATGCCGCCATGAACAACAAGCAACGGTGAAGATCATTCGATCTCTGGGCTGAGTTGAAGATTGTGTCCAATGGTGCTTGGATCGACGATGAGCGGTTCTGTCTGTTTATTGCAGGTATGCTGACATGCAATGCTGATCGTGCGGCGGAAGACGGCAGTGGAGGAGGATCGTTGGCATCCGTTGGGTAACGGAGATCAGAGCTCTATTTTTGGTGGGATGAGGAAGCAAAGAGAAAAAGAATATTAACAACAAAAAGAACTCAATCTTTCATTTGACAATTTTGCCCCTAATTTGAGTGCTATGTGCGAGGCACACAATCATTTAATGGGCCAATTATTGACAACAGCTAACAAAAGGACTGGAATGGACCAATCGACGAGTCCAATGGTCACTTTGACACAAATATGAGTTCAGTGACTAAATTGACACTAGGAATGAAGTCCAAGGTTCTCTCATCTAGCACTTAACATTTGTCGACAAAGCAACTTTGGTAATAAAAAGGGAGCAGCAATTTTTATATCACAACCCTAAAATATTTCTATCAGTTCGGACATACTAAGCTCAAGTAACTTATACACCCAAAATGAAAACTGGAGAATCGGTTTTCTATTATCAAACCCATATAACGTATTTGTAAGTATCTACAGTTGGCCGCAGCCTGAAGTAGGAGCCACAGGCATCTTTCCTGACCAGATTCCCTAGAAACATCAATTTCATAGCTTGTTATGCTCAAGTTACGGAACTGCAGGCTGCAGTCTCGAGCAGGATTCTCTGCGAACGCCACTTGATTAGCCAAACTCCCTCTCTAATTGTCAAGAACATCATCTTACTTTGGACAAAAGCCTCATACATTCCAAGACAATTCGTTGACAGGTCCCACAAATTTTCCAGTCGTCCATGCAGAAAAGTCATACATAAAGATACTAAATGGCAAATCAAAAATCAAAGATAAAGCACACTGTGTCAGAAAGCATGCATCTCGGCTGTGGGCACAGGATCAAGAGATGGGCCAAGCTTTATACCAAGAAATCTATACAGTTCTTTAAGGTCAGATTAGTCTCCACTTACGATTGAGTTTCCTAAAAGGTAATGTCCACACATAAGCAAAGAACATCCTATTACACAAAAGCCGTGCACACTCAGGTCCAATTGCGCGTTGATATCCATGCAAAGACACTCACAAGTTGAGTATGCGCTAGTTGATATATTTTGTGTTCATCACCTAGCATGAATCACACTGCTTTGGAAACATGTATCTAGGCAATTATTTGATTTTCTAAACCAGACACAGCAATGGGCACAGGATTACAAGATGAGCCAAATCTTTATACAGTGTATGTGCTATACAGACGTTTTATAGCGTGGCCCAATTGGCACTCCCTGTACGCTTTACATGATTGTACATTGTAGAAACTATGTGCCTGAGGTAGCAGACATGGAGTGTCAGTAGCCATTTAGGGAGTGCCAACAGAGCTACCCTTTCTGATAAGGTCAGATTTAACACAGCACACAGACATCGATTATTTTTTGGCAGATCTAACAGAAGGGTGTTTGCGGGTAGGAGATTGGCATAAGTTATGTGGAACAACTCTACCAATTCTACTAGGAGTGGAACAGGCCTTCCAGGAGACGCAACTCTCATCATCTTTTTTTGACCGAGTGGAATTTCCACTTTTCGATAGGGGACAGGTACATGAACACGGCTTCAGGTGCAAATTTGGCAGGATTATGGTGATGATGAATTCTTTTCCTTTTCAAGGTTGCACTACTTTTTCCATTGAGGTAGCCCATAAACAAAAGCAAAAACAGAAGCCACTTTTCTTGACTTTTTCTTCAATCTCTGTAATATTCGCCCTCCCATCAATAGAAACTTTCCTACTTCTTTTCGCTCTATTTAATTGTGCAAAATTACGTCTTAAGACAGTTGCGAAGTAACACATTTGACCCCACGCCAGACAACTATTTTTCATCGCAACTTTAGCACAAAATAGAAAAAAAAAGCATATCATCTCTTACATTATGGAGCCTAGTATGTAACCCTCACTCCCTCAGTTCTTCAAGCGCTCACAAACTACTAAGTTCACAAGTATTGCATGCATGTCATGATTAACGTTAACGTTAGCAACTGTGACCATCATGCCCGAGTCCATAGACTACTATAAATTTCAAGAAAAAACTCATGATTGATCATCTGTAAGCCGATGTCCAATAATACAGACAAAATTTTGCAGATTTGTTCAAGTTCATGGAGAAAACCTGTCCAGTCTGTCAGTCCCAGCTAACAGCAAGAGCTTTGGAACAGGAGACGACAGAAATTTTTCTGAGAGGCCTTCATACCTGAAATATAGATTAAACATCATTCTTAAAATGGATATAAGTCACAAAAATCAGAGGCTTCCTTGTGAAGTTCCAGTTCTAAGGCATCAAATGAATGGAAATCTGAAAAGATGCTCCCGGCACGCAGAATCTAGATTGAGCTGGAGGTAAAAGTATGGTGACAGCTATTGGGTATCATTAGACAAGTCAAAAGACAAATAAACAATTGCCTTAGGTATGAGCAACTCATTTTGATAAGAGGACTGTAATTATCCTTTGCACGGTGTAAGACTACACAAAATTGCTTTCCCTCTCCCATCCCCCCTCCCCCCCCCCCCCCCCCCCCAAAAAAAAAAGAACATTACACTGCTCAGGCAATACAATTTGCTGTAGCACGGAATAAGTGACTCCTTTTTTTGTTTAGCATGACATTTAAGTCAATGTTTTGAACCTGTAAAGTAGTGATGGAGCCAGGATTTCATATGGGGGTAGCACAAATGTTACGAGAAATCTACTTTTCCCCAAATCTAATGGTGAGCAGACACGATAAAAACCACCAGAGTGTTCCATTTTTTGTTCAACTAACCAGGTATAGAGATTTAATTCAAAAGTTCAAATAAGTTTTTTTTTTTTTTTGGGACAGAAGATTTCATATTTCTTGATCAACATAGAACTTTCTAACACACATATAAAAGTACATCAAGTTGCAGGGCAGGGGTGGACCCAGGAAGTCTAATCAGGGGGACCAAAAAGTGATTAAAAAAATTGAGGGCTAGCATAACAAAATTCAGAAGGTTCAAGTTCACATAAAACAATGAAAAATCAGAAACATTAAATTTAGAAGTAGTTCATCAAGGTTTCACAAAACAGGGAAAAAAAAAAAACTTTTCTGATATGTATGAATCCATCGTTAAAGCGAAAGACAAGGGAAAGAGAGAATTTTAACTAAAAAAAGAACTAACCTTGATCTATTCTTGTTTCTTTATAGTCTGGAGATTTGGAATTCGAAAAAATGAAGATGGAATAAGGGAAAGAGAAGGACAAAGCTTATCACGGTCGGTCGCACAAAAAGTTAAAAAAACACAACAAAAAGAAACCCTACTATATTGATGTTACAATATAATGGCATTTTCGCAAATATTTAAAAAACAAAAATCCAAAAATTTGGGGGGGATGGCCGTGCGCCCGGTCATCCAGTTGGTCCGCCCCTGTTTCCAAGAGTAAGACAACGAGAAAGCAAAAACACTAAAAAGGATTGCCCCACAAAGCAACATCATACATTAACTTCTTGGGGACAGCCGTTCCCCCCCAGGACCCGCTGCTACATAAGGTGCTCCGACTCTGTTTGGAAGTGACTTATATAGTAGGAAAGATATGTATGACATGCAGTGAGACTTTCGTTGGAAGGGTCATTGTTAAACATGGGAGTGAAAACAAATACAAGAATAAATCAAAAAACAAGTTCTAAAAATAACTGTTGATCTAGAAAAGAAATCAGAAAATCCGTTATGTATCATTTAACACATTTTCGGTGCAGTACATAAACAAAAACTTCTAAAGATAACTGTTGATACTAACAAAGGATATCAACAAGTCTTTCATGTCAATGCATTATACTTTACTCCCTCCCTTACTCTCTCTCTCTCTCTCTCTCTCTCTCTCTCTCTCTCTATCTCTCTCTTACACACACACACAAAACTTCTTCTAACCAGGCTTCCAGTAGTGGGCTCCATACCTGGCTCCTCCCACCGCAGCAGGACCCAGCTCATAGACCCCTCCAATTGGGCCATCCTGCTGCGCAGGAGCAGTGCTCCTTGGTGTTTGCTAGGAGATTAACCAGTCTAGCAGATTTTAAGATCTTTAGTCCAATTATTCACGAAGAAGAAAAGGATTAATTGATGGAAAAGCCCTGATTGATTACAAGAGGAAGGCTAAACACCTGCTTTCTATACCTCATGTAAAGGTGAAACCGCATGCCCTCACAACATAAGCTGACAGAGGTTATTAAATCGAATGCACAACCCTAGAAGTTACCACTCAAGTAAGGTCAGACTGGAGTTAGTTGGCATACAGAGCTACCAGAATACAGAAAGACAAATCTCACTTACCCCAGAACCCAATTGCCCCCTCCACACACAGACAAACTCAAATAAACATATGACAAGGGGAACAGAGGACATCTTAGGGCGGAAAGAACACTAGGTAAAGAGGTGCAGAGGAAGGACAAAAGAGTTAGGTCTAGCCTGTACCTCAACCCAGAATCCTAATGAGATACAACTAAGACTCTGATCTTAACTACAATAACCATGAGTAAAATATGAATCCGAAGAATTACATTAGAGGATACATTTTCTAAGATGAATGAATTAAGAATATGAATTGTACCAGCCTCTCCAATATTGTTCCGTTTCCGCCAATCGTGCTCTGTTTATGTAACTGCAAGCACCAAAATATAAGCTAGTAGATAAGAACCTGGAAAGGAATAAAGCAATGACTGAAGCTATTATAAGCCAACTACTGAACTCGAACAAGGCTTGATGCCAATTTCAGTCAACTCAATGAATGAAAGAAAAAAAAGCATCTAGAAGCCCCAGAAGCTACTAGAAACTGGAGAGACACGCTTACCATTTTTTTGAATCGTCGTACGTTAATGTGCTCGGAATCGATACACGGGCAGACTCAATATTTCTTGTAGAGCCTCCCTTGACACTCCATTCGACCTAAAAAGATCCATATTAAAATACTTGGGATGGCCAAACAGAAACCTATCAAGGTCCATATAAAAATACTTTACGACAACCAAATGGAGAAGTAGAAAAATGCCGACACAAGGAAACTAGAATTTTAACTCGACAACAATCTAGTTGTACATATACGCAGACTGGCTCGTGCAATTTAAAAGACATCCCATAGCACAATTCTTCTTCCTCGTAAATCCATAGGTATGAACACCACTACGAGGTGCACAAATAGTCGAACATTTAAAATGAGAGAATAAGAATACATACATGGGTAGGGAATTTTATTGAAGATCAAACATGAAAAACTATATAATTCCATGTGTTTTTATTCGAAGATCTGTAGATGTTAAAGTTTTACTTAAGAAGATCAATTATAGAAATAGTACGAACGGTAGCCGGAAGGAAGAGGCCATAGACAGATAGTAGAGAAGTACAGATGGAACTGAGAGCTGTCAACAGAACACTCGTACATCTATTTTCACTCAGCAATACGATTCCCTATGTCTAGTTCCCATTATTGAAGATCATATCTGTAAAGCAGTAGTATGTTCGATATCAAACAAGCTAAATGCTCCAAATTTGTAAGCCATGCCGACCTCCCTAGCCATTGTGAGTATGGATACTTCAACATGGTATGGATAGACGTGCACCACATTACCCAGTTTAAGCCATCCACGTCTTTGGCTGAGTGAGGAAGGAATTTGAGATGTTATGTCCCACATCAGATTGATTAATCATTGCAACTCAGTACATAGACCAACCATCTGCAGTTCCAAGTAGTTTTCGTCTGGACACTTTAACAAACTACCACAGCATTATTAATTTATCGTTTGTCAATGTCTAGACTGAATACCTAACCGATCCTTGTTTTTTTAGTCTACTGAGCAACCCCCATAACTCATTCTAGTTATAGGAAACTCCTTACTAGGAACCATCTCACATTTGAACTATTTAGAGAACATGAAATGTATGCTCTAAAGGCAAAGAGGATGATGATGATGATTATGACAAAAACAAGACACCCAATAAGTGAAGGCAAAGTTAATACTATGAGTTATGTCTGCACTTCTCCATTTTCCCAATTTACACTCATCTTGTCCCCTAATTCTTATCAAAGCCTTCATCACCAAATATGATCTTTGCAGTCAAGGCACTTGTTCGTCTCAACATTCATCCTCTAGCTCATCTCATTCAATCATCATAGCCTTTCTTGATGGCTTGCAAGTTCCACTGTACAACAAGACGTGTATCATCCACGCCTTAGTCTATCAGTCAATATGAAATCGGTTTCCTTCTTTCACTGGGGTGGGCGGAAGGGAGGGGCAGTGGCGGACCTACATGGTGACAAGAAGGGGGGGGGGGGCAGCCCTGAACTTTCGAATTTTTTTTTCCTAGAGAATTCCATCCCGTTCCTCGAGACCCCGTTCCCTAAGATCCGTTCCCCGAGACCCACACCAGTCGGCACTAGGCACTCTCTCTCTCTCTCCTCTCCCTCTCTTACCGAGTTACTGTGACCGCCGGCAAGGCCATTGACGGCTTGACAACCGGATCTCTAAGACCCACACCAGTCGGCACTCGGCAGTCTCTCTCTCTCCAGATCTGGAACTCCGACCAGATCTGACGCCCCCGACCGCGATTGAAGGAAGGCTCAGGCGACGCCGCGACGACTGGCTCTTCGACCAACGACGGTGACTGAAGGAAAGCTCAGGCGACGCCGTGAAGACTCGTCGCCGACGACTGGCTCTTCGACTGTCTGTTGTCTCTGTCTCACGTCTGTGAATGTGAGTCTGAGTCGGAGTCTCAGTCTCTCAGAGTCTGTGACTCTTGTGATTGTCATATACTTGTTTTTATGGTTCGAGTCTTTGTCATTAGTCATATATAACTAATATAAGAGACTGAGTGACTCATAGATCAATAGATCATAATTTATCCTTTTCATTTTCCAACTAAAATGTGATACTTAGTAGGCTATAAAGGAAATAAGGAAGAAATCTTTTATAATGCAAGCATTTATGGCCTAACCAGTATATTGTCTGGCCATTCCTATTCTAAGTTTCTTATGCTAATATTGAATAAAAAACAGAAAGCGACTAATGCATCTCATATTTAGCTATTTGATCACCCTTACGAGGTAATGGCTCTTACCGCACTATATGGCTGCCTTCAGACTTGGCGTTTTTACTTGTTGTTCGATAATATCTCAAGCGTTGATAATACCTTACCTTTTGTTTCCAAAGTCCATGTAATACTTTTTGTATGCTTTTCAAGTGCACTATAATTTTAATATTATTTTAATAAAAAATTTTGGTGAATTTGATATAATTTTTGCACCCCCTGAAAAAAAATTTTGGTTCCTCCCCTGGGGAGGGGGGGGGGGGAGTTAGAGTGACAAATTATATTCTCCAAACCGAAGTAGATAAAAACAAGAACTACCATTAGATAGATTTACAGCCCCAACTTGCTTCTCATGTAAGCAGTAAAAATGTAAAATAGAGGATAAGGAACTTCCGGCTTAATAAACCCCGACGATCATCTTCAAAACTTCTGCCTTCGACCCATGTACTGGAGCGTTTCAAGAAGAAGTATCAACTAGATGATACGATCAACTGCTCCCTTTCATTGACAACAAGAAGTTGGATCTTATACTTATTTGAACAAGAGAATTTATTTTTGACACAAGTAGAAAGGAAACAACCTTATCCCTAAATTCTTAGTTCAAGAAGGCCACCCCAGTGGAGAACACTTAGATTTTGTCACCAGTCAAGAAAAAAAAAAGATTTTGAGTTTCTTTCTAAAGAACAAGTTTTCATTTCCTGTGCTTTCTGTAAGGATCCCATCCATGAGACAATGGTGTCTTGAACAAATAGATTAAAGACCCCCCCGACCTGGGAATGATTGGGGGTTCCTCCTGGCACAATTTGTTCATGACTCCAGAAGAACATTTGAGGCTTGGTGGTAATGTCTTCTTTAAATGATTCAGTTAGACACATGAAAAGGGTCGCATCTGCATATACTTGCAAATATTTTCACTAGGAAGTCAATTTGGATAACAATTCCCCCACAGTCAGACTCTTATAAATTGTAACCACTACAGAAGGAACGACGACATTTGATATTTTGCTCGTGAACAAAGGGAACAAAATAAAAAGAAGGCCTCGTACCCCCCACATTAGAACAGCAAACTGAACTAGAAGCTTATGCAATACACAGTTGATAAGGCCAAGAACTGACAAACAATGGAACAGTTTGAACAAATTCAAAGCTTAAGGTGTATTTTTTTTTTTGTAGTTGCAATATAAGAATCATCAGTCAAGATGTGGCATTCCGGATTTAGATCCAAGAATCTAGGGGTTATTAGGCTGTCAGTTTCCATATTTTGTAATTAGTCATAGATCCCTGATTTAGAGATATTAGTTTGTTGTTTCCTATTTCATAGGAGGTGACTTAGTTTCCTTTTTTCTATAGCTGGATATCAAGGAATCTGCTAGCCTGTTGCACTTCTCATTTCCCTATAAATGTAGCCTTTTGGTAGTGTAATTATCAGAAGTAAGAAATACAAAAAATTCTGGGCTATTTTTCTTGCCTGTTTTTGGCTCAGACCAGAAATTTTCTTCTCCTTCTAGGATCTGACAGTAAAACGGATCCCTCTCTACCCTTCTTTCTTCTACTCGACCTGACCATTAAAACTCCTAAGGCGACCGAATCCAGCAGCTTCTCTTGGATTTTATCAGGCCAAGAATCCATGAGAACTGGTGGTTCAGAAGGCTCAGTTATTCTCATCACAAAACACAAATTGACCGGCCACAACTAACACCAATGGACAAAATCAGCGATGATGTTAATCTCAGGAAAAGGTAAGGACGATTACCTCACTGGCGCTACAAGTCCACCAAGGAAGGATGACCCGAGTTTCAGGATGTAGAAGACTGAGAAAAACATGATTATATCCTGGTTAATCAACACCATGGACAAAGAAATAGGACAGAACTTTCTGTTTATGATACTGCCTACGAAATCTGGATGGCAACGAAGGAAACTTACTCTGACAATAATAATACAGCGGAACTCTTCTACATCAAAGGAGCTCTTCTTGATCTTAGGCAAAGTAAGATGTCTGTGACACAATATTATCACTTAGTCATTCCTTGCAGCAATTAGATGGGTTTGAAAGTCTGGACTGGGAGCGCCCAGCTGATGACGATGCAAGAAGACCATTGGAAAGGAAAGGGTTTTCAAGTTTCTACTGGCACTAGACATATCCCTAGATGAAGGAGGAGAATTCTTGGAGCCAAGCCTCTTCTAACAATTCGTGAAGCTTTCTCATTAGGAAGGAAGAAAGCAGGAAAAAGCTGATGATGAGTACTCGGCCATCTTCAAGTATTCCAGAAGGATCAGCTCTCGTCTCTTGAGGGCCATCCTCATCTACTCTAGAAGGATCAACTTTTGTCTCTCAAGGGCCAAATTCCACCAATGATGCACGGCATAAAAAGGTAGACCTTGGTGTGATCATTTTCGTTGTCCAGGCCATACCAAAGAAACATGTTGGAAGATACAATGGAAGGCAGCAGATTGGAAGCCGAATAAATAGAAGGAAGTGTAGGGCTTTGTGGCCGACTCTGAAGGAAAAGAAGGAAAAAAAAAAAGAAGGTGATCCTATCGTCTTCAGCAAAGAGCAAGTAGAATGGTTGCAAAAGATGTTCAGTCCAGGATACTCTCGTTGCTAACTTTTCCTCCTCACTGTTTGTTTAAGAATTTGGATTCAGGGAAGATGATTGACAATGCTAAGGAAAGCAAAGGACTCTACCGGATTAGTGCTGATGATTAACAAGATACTCGAGCTCATCATGTTTTCCTCTCTGCAACAAACAACTCTGGTTCTAGTTCAAGCTTGTTTAGATTCAAATAATGAAAGTACAACAATGTCATGGCACTCTTGCCTAGGACATCCAAACTTTATCTACTTATCCAAGTTGTTTCCTTCATTATTTAATAAACATTCCAAGTTATTCCAATGTGAGGTTTGTCATCTATCTAAGCATTGTCGTATTTCCTATGCTTCCCTAAATTACAAACCCTCTAAACCATTCTCCGTTATTCATAGTGACATTTGGGAACCTTTTCATGTTCAAAATATTTCTGGTGCTAGATGGTTTGTTTCTTTTGTCGATGACCATACCCGAGTTACATGGGTATTTCTAGTGAAGGATAAATTAGAGGTAGGATCTATTTTCAAATCCGTTCATTCCATGATTCAAAATCAGTTTAAGGCTTAAAACTCAGGTGTTTAGGACTAATAATGCTAAAGAATATTTCAACTCAATGCTTGGACCTTATTTTTTAGCAAATGGGATTATTCACCAAAGTTCTTACGTAGACACCCCTCAACAGAACGGATAGCCGAGAGAAAGAATAGACACGTGTTGGAGGTACCCTGATCCATCATGCTTGCCAATCACGTTCGAAAACACTTCTGGGGGTAGGTAGTTTTAACAGCAACCTATCTGATAAATAGAATGCCTTCAAGAGTTTTGAAATTCCATACACCTTGCCAGGATCTTTCCAAAATCTTTCCTCAAAATCGAATTGTGAATAATATTCCTCTCAAAGTTCTCGGGCGTTCTGCCTATGTCCCTGTGTCCTCTGATCAGGAAAGTAAACTTGATCCAAAGTCTCTCAAGTGTCTTTTTATAGGTTATTCCTCTTATTAGAAGGGATATAAATGCTATTGTCCCACTACTCGAAAAACTTAACACTATGGATGTGACCTTTCTTGAAAATGTGCATATTACCCCAAAACTCGTACTCAAAGGGAGAATTCAGTTTTCTAAGAAGAATATCAGTTTTGAGGTAATTTGACATACCTTTTGAGGTTACCCGAGTCTCATTCTCAACATGATATTGAACATTCTTAGTCTAATATTCAACCATCAGATAGTAGTCTTATTCAGGGAGGAAACAAGGAGCTTAAGGATAAGGAGCTTAACGTTTACTCAAGGAGCCAGAAGAATCCTAAATCGGTGGAACTGCAAATGCATCTGGAACCTTGCCAAACTGATGCCCTGAATCCAACTCCCACCGAGGTAATTCAGACTCTAGCTCCTTCACAGATGACGTGTTTATTAAAGGATCTCAACAGGCCCGTTGCCCACAGAAAGGGGGTCAGATCCTGTACCCACCACCCCATCTCACAATTTGTTTCCTATGAGAAATTGCCTCCTAACTTTCAAGCTTTCACCACTAATCTAGAGAACATTATGATTCCAAGCTGCATACAAGATGCCTTACGACAACGTGAGTGGAGAAAGGCAGTGAATGAAGAGATCCAAGCATTACAGAAGAATGGCACATGAGAGCTTACCCAATTACCTCAGGGAAAACATCCAGTGAGATGCAAGTGGGTCTTTAACATCAAATATAGGGCAGATGGAAGTATAGAACCGTATAAAGCAAGGCCGGTGGCAAAAGGGTTCACATAATCCTATGGAATTGATTACCAGGACATGTTTGCTCTTGTTGCAAAATTGACTACAATTCGGGTCTTACTATCTTTGGCACCAACCTTAACTGGTGCCTGCATCTACTAGCCGTTAAAAATGCATTCCTGAATGCCAATCTTGAAGAGGAGATCTCCATCTCCCTGGGCTTAGAGCATCCCAGTACTGCAAGCTTCGAAAATCACTCTATGGGCTTAAGCAGTCCCCAAGAGCATGGTTTGAGAAATTCACTAAGGCAATCAAAAGGCAGGGATATTCACGAGGGCAATCTGATCATACCTTATTCATCAAAGACTCTTTGGTTGTAACCTCACAATCCTCGTAGTCTGCGTTGATGACCTAATTATTACAGCGAACGATAAAGAGGAGATATCTAAGCTAAAAAAGGTTCTAAGAAGGGAATTTGAGATTAAAGACCTTAGAACATTAAGATACTTTCTTGGGATGGAGGTAGCAAGGTCAAGCAGGGGTATTCCAGTTTCGCAACAAAAATACACCCTTGACTTATTAAAGAAGGCAGCAATGCTTGGATGCAAGCCCTCTGATACACCTATGGATCTAGACCTGGCAAACAGGTAAACCCGCCAGGTACGAGTAATACCCGCTCGGATCCAGGTAAAAACGGGTCGGGTAAAAAATTATTCGGATTTTTAAGGGTAGTCATTTCTGTCACCCGTACCGTACCCTACCCAGCTGACCGTTCTAAACCCGCGGGTTTAGAATCTCTTTAAATTTTTCTCTACCCAGTTTTTATTTGTTCACAGCTCACATATTTTTAATTTTTCTTTTTTCCTATTTTACTACTACCACATTACTTGTTCTTTTGGTGAAGGGTTAATTTTTTAATTTTTGAAGGAAAAATTGGATTATCTGTATTCATTCGCATAATCAGGTTATCATGAGTTCATCAAACTGTATTAAACTCTACAACAATAATATTCTGCATATGTAATATTAACACTACAATAATAGTATCATGCATATTCTCATAACAAAAGCCTACAGATTAAGCTCAATCAAAAGACATCAGTCGTAGATCCAATGGAGGCTGCTCAGCTATTCTACAATGCCTTTTGGGAACACAACAATATCCTTGCTAGCACTCTTTAACGTGCAGAGGTGTTAACGACTGTTGGCAATGACAGCAGATCCGATATGAGGTCTAAGGGGGGAAAGGATGGCGGCGGCCTTGGATATGCAGTGGACAGTGGAGAGGGATGGCATAGGGATGGTGGATCTGTGGCAGCCGTATGGACTGGTCTGAAAGCTTTGGATCTGCGGCAAACGGTGGAAAAGGACAGTGTGGACGATGGATCTACGGTCGCTTTGTGGACAATGTCATGTGTGAACGGTGGATCTGCGGTGGCCGTGCGGACTCCGTCGTGTGTGCACGGTGGATCTACGGTGGCCGTGAGAACAATCCTGTGGACTTTGGTGTGTGGACTGTGGAGTGGATGGGGGAGGGAGAGGGAGAGAGAGAGAGAGAGAGGCGAGTGGGAGATGGCTGCTGAAGAACATTAGAAATGGGAGAATGACTGAATGTCTTCACAAAACCTAAGACCATTGTATATGCACGAGCATCCAGGTACACCCGGGTAAACCACTTGATCCGATCCAAAACAGAAATTATGGGTCGGTCTGGCTACGGGTCTAATTTCAGCGGATAGCCAATTTTAATACATGTACCCGGGTTTTTTTAACGGTCCCGGGTAGACCCATGGGTACGGGCCTAATTTTGCCAGGTCTAGATGGATCCATTCAACAAGGTCAACTCAAAAAAAGACTCAGCTGCTATTAACAAAGGAAGATATCAAAGACTAGTAGGGAAGTTAATTTACTTGTCTCACACAAGACCTAGCATTAGCTTTGCAGTAAGTATGGTTAGTCAGTTTATGAACAACCCTTCAGAAGAGCATCAAGAAGCTGCGTATAGGATACGGCGCTACTAAAAAATGACTCCAGGCAGAAGATTATTCTTCAAAAAGGGAGTTACACGTGGTGTAGAAATCTTCTCAGACGCATATTGGGCAGGTCGCTATCAGATAGAAGGTCAACGTAGGGTCATTGTACCTATGTATGGGGCAACCTAGTTACTTGGAGGCGTAAAAAGCAATCAGTTGTGACACGCAGTAGTGCTGAAGCAGAATTCTGAGCCATGGCCCACGGCATTTGCGAGGGAATGTGGTTGAAGAGACTTCTAGAGGTACTCTGGTTTCCACTTACAAGTTACAGCATCTATGAAGCTGATGTGTGATAATGACGCAGCTTTCAGTATTGCAAAGAATCCAGTTCATCATGACCGAACCAAACATATAGACATTGATAGTCATTTCATCAAAGAAAAGACATAGCAAGGGGTCATAGAGGTTGATTCTACTCCTGCACGGCAGCAAACTGCAGATGTACTTACCAAAGCCATTCCTAGAGGTCCATTTGACATACGTCTTCCAAGCTGGGACTGATCGACATACATTCCTCAGCATGAGGGGGAGTACGGAATTTTGGATTTGAATCCAAGAATCTCGAGGTTATTAGGCTGTAAATAGTTGTCAGTTTCCTGATTTTGTAATTAGTCATATATCCCTGATTTAGAGGATTAGTTTCTTGTTTCCTATTTTGTACGGTGTGATTTAGTTTCCTTTTCTGTAGAGCCATTGATATCAAGGAATCTGCCAGCCTGTGGCACTTCTCCTTTCCCTGTGAAAGTAGCCTTTTGGTAGTGTACTGTTCAAAAGTAAGAAATACAGAAATTTTCTTCACAAGAACATACTAATATTGCAGATAGAAGCAAATGGAGTACAAACGCATCATTTACCGCTTTCTCAATGGTTGGAAAGTACTGCATTCGGTTTGATAAAATTTTCTGCATGTGAATCAATGAAGCCATGGCTGTTCCCTAAATTTATAACATTTTTTTGTTAAAATTCCAATTCAAGAGCAGAAACAAATAGCAATGCATATCTGACCAAAAAAGTACTTAGGTAAAAACAAACCTCAACAACATCCACAACCACAAGCCCAGCTAAACTAGGTAATGCTTTCTTTGCTGCTACATGCACCGCAACTGAACCTCCCATGCTGTATGGTGTTGCAGATTAATAAAGTCAAACATCCATTGTTTGTTTTCTAAGTAGTCAATCATCCAGTGTTAAGGGTGAAAAGGAAGTATCCTGTGAAGCACCGACACTTCACCCATGACAAAGGGCCCATTTCCCAGACCTGTTAAACTCTGACGCACCCGACATACACCTCCACAGGACCACCATTTCCTTTTTATGTTTTTTGATCTCAACACGTGTATGGCACCCCCAGCAAATCCTCAACTCTTTTGTTGACGATTGGCTGGGTCCTTTGATGTCATTGTATATTATCCTTGGGGTTGTTTTGGTGATTAGATGGTAAACAAAATAAGAAGGTCAATAGCTTTATTCAAAGGGGCACAACCTGTGGCCAACAAACACGATTGCAGGAGGAGAATCTCCGTACATTGTTTTCAGCACTGCCAAAACATCACTGCATAAAGTCTGCAATAATAACTTACCAGTTCAATTTAAGCAAAAAGAAACCATAGAGATGTGAATAACTAAAGCTACTCCACACATTGAGACTGAAGCACAATCGTAGAAAACACATCATCTCCTATTAGAAAGATGAAATGTATACCTCAGTAGAAAGGTCAAGTTCATTCTCTGTTGATGACTTTCCATGTCCTCTAAGATCCATAGCTACAACCCTAGCTTTTTCCTTAATTATTTTTGCTGACAATGCGAATGAAAGCCTGCAAAGGAGACATATCATGCATCCAAGTAAAGGTGTCAGCAGTGTTTTGAATACCAGATGGGCAAACTATCCAGGGTTCTTGTTCTATCATTCAAGTCACTAACATGACAAAGAAAGGGGTACAGAAGGCCACTTCAGTTGAACTGAATTTCAACACCTCCATCGATTGTCACTTTATAGTTTACTAGGAATTTTGTTTAGATATTCATCGTTGGACTGTTTAAGACCACAATTTTTTACTTCTGAGATACTTCACAAAGATGATTTTACCAACAAAACAAAGCAGGTAGTGTTGAAACTTCACTAAGAGGTGCAAGATGTAGAGTTTATTCAAACCATGAAACATTGTGGAAAGAAACTTTAAAGGATTCAAAGTCACCAAGACAACAACCAAAACTTGCCAATAGTATTTGCAAGCAAAGTAAATATCGTGCAACAAACACGAAATCCTAATCAGCTATAGGTCTTTTTTTTGTATTAGTTCTATAAATGAAGCTTAGTTGCAGGAAACTCCTAATATGGCGACGTTTCTCTATCGGAAACTCGCTTTTGCGATCCCAAGTTAGGAGCTCCATGGGATCTCGTCCCAAGCTAATATGGGAACTCGATCCCGTTAGCTGGATAGAGATGCATGGAACAAGTGAGAGAATACCTGAAAATCAAACCCTTTTCAACTCATTCCTTGTTTCTCTCTTCCTTCAAGTCCTTAAAGTCTCTTTGTCTGTTGTTGTTGGCTATGTAAACTATACTAAAAAAGTGATAATACTCTTTACGTATTTATTTATTCAAGCCGCTCCCAACCTCAGATTCTTCATGGTGCTTACGCTCCCCCGCCCCCGTTCCCGCTCCCACCCCCGCCCCCGCTTTGTGCAACTAAGAAATGAAGATTCTATGGAGGAGTTGCAAGCGAACAGAATATAATGCAGCAGACACATCATCTAGACACGAAGTTATATATTTTTCTTGGATAAGTTCTATATATCTTTGGTTATGCTCCAATGATATCCACTGTTTGGACCGTCAAATAAGGCCCAGATATAAAAACTCGAAGGATAGGTTTTATCCCACCCGAGTGGGATAGTTTGGTGTGTGGGGGGGGGGGGGGGGGGTTGGAAGATAAGGATTTATCCCACCCGGATGAAATAAAACCTCGAGCCTTCTCTTCTCTACTCTCTTCCCCCTCTTACTCTCTTTACAATGAAACCTACCACCGTTGTCCAGCACCCCACCATCCAATGCTGGCACATCTCCACCACCTCACTGCAACAATTCGTGACCTCCACCGGGGTCACCGTCCACAACCTCCACTGCTGCTGCATCAGCGTCAATCATTTTGCTGTGCATCTGCTTTTGCAATGATTCAATTCTGCTATCGATATTCTTTTGCGAGGATTTTTTCAGTTGACTTTTGGGTTTGGATGGGTGGTGTTGTGGTGATTGTGGTCTGTGGATAGAAGGTTTAAGTACAAGAAAAAAAGATATATAAAATTCTGCTATCCAGCTGCAGTCCCATGGCCATCCAAAGCACAACATAGGATTAGATCCTTATCCTCCTTTATCCGACTGGAGAAGACATCCTCCCTTATCCCATTGTTATAGCCTATCCCATCCGACGTGCCAAACACTTGGGGTATATGATATATCCATATACTGTAACATTTAGCTGTCAGTTTCATTATACCAATGAGCAATTAAACAATAACCTCCTTGATAAGGTTCACACATCATGATCAAAAAGCATAAATGAACATCCTTAAGCTCATATAGGTGCTTTCCCAAGTTTCACAACCAACCCGCCAAACCCTGCAGCGGCCTGTGCGTGTTGTGCACTAGGCCACCCTTTTAATTCTCTTTTTACCTAAAAGATGCGAGCGTAATAACATGACAATAAACAAAAATTACAATGTGATGGAAATGAGAATTTACAATAGGATCCTCAAGATCTATTTATCATTGATGGAGCCAAGTCACAAAAAAGTGCTTTATAGTAGAGAAAACTTAAGAGGAACCAAAAGGAGTAGCCACAAGGGTGCCACAACCTTGTTAACGCATAAAGAGAGTAGTTCGTAACTCATAATGCTGCAAACCTAATTGCACAAATCCTAACCAAAATTTGATTTCTAAATCCATATCCAAACATAGACTCTGAGAGACATAACAAAAATAAACTATTAATAGTCGTAGTGAGATGCAGAAGCAACCTCCCAGCACGGAAAGATACAGCGGCAAAAAAGTCAATCAACATATTGAACAAAAAAAAATTAACATCCAAGAAATTAAGAAATGCTTTTGAAAACATACCTTGCAATGGAAATGAATATATTGACACCCAAGAACAAAAGGACATAACTAACGAACATTCAGAAGATATCACCCGTAAATATTTCAGGTTAACCGCATGACCACCTCTTTTGCACATAAAGACCTTAGTTGTGCAAAGCGGGGGCAGGGGCAGGGAGCGTAAGCAGCGAGAAGAATCTAAAGTTAGGGGCTGCTTGATGAAGAGTATTACTAACTTTTTGTATATCTTAGACTTTATTGTTATGTACATCTTTTTTTTATTTTTCTGGAACATATCGCCAGTGGTCGTTAGTTGTTAATTTTGTACTACTCATCACATACAGTGGCTACCAGCAACTTGGATTACGAAATAGCAAAGGTAAAAAGTAGTTCGGCTGTTGGTGTTCACCGGCAGAGACATAAAAATTGTTCACTGCTGGGCATTTCAAGACAATTTAAAGGCAGTAGATAACAAAAGTAAAAAAAAGGATGTTTGGCTTGCTGTTAACTCTATTATTAAAATATGCCATTATGAAACCAAAGGGAAGGGTTTAGAAGCGTCAACCATATGAGCTCTTTTGCTAATTAAGTTAATCAAAAGAAAAAAGGTCCTTCAAAGTTAAGTTCTAGAAATATGATTACCAAACTTGTTACCATCCTTCCAACTAACTATCAATATTAATCTGGATTACAGTCAAATTCTAGTAATGCATAACTCCAATAGATACTATATTGGCTCTTGTTGAACTTTAGTTTGCCCATGTGCATCACTAAGGAGGGTGGGTGCAACAGTAGGGTTGCTCCACTGTGAACAAAAATCACAGCTCCGAAATGCAAATACAGCTCTTCTATCAAAACGGGGTAAGCCATTAACCACTCCCCAACCGTGCAGTAAAGGGAACGTCGCACTGGGCTGCACATGCACCAAACTTACCCAGTATACCATTGATGCACCAGATAAATGCTTGAATTCTATATACATGTACATATACAACACAGACATGCATATATATCTTACTTGGAGCTAAAAGCTTACATACCCAGAAAAACCACCTCCATGTAGACAAAAAACAACTGGTCCTTCAGTTCCTGCCATATATACATGAAAGACCTAAAATAACAAAGCACATACAAAAAGGTAATTTTGAAGATGAAGAAGAAGAACTTTCATGTATACTGGAAGAGCCAAAGGAGAAAGAAAACGGTCACCAACATCATCTGAATTCGGTATACAAACATCGTCCTCTCGGTCATAATAGTCCGACCAGTTTAAAGGTGAGTACTTATTTGAAGAAGCCCTACAACCACAAAATGTAGAATTTAGGCAGACACTTTATTTAAATACCTGAAGATTAGCATGAGAAAAATAGAAAAGAAAAAAATAATGATAAGATGATTAAGATCCTTGTAAACGACTAACCAAATCAAGTAGTAAACAAACCGCAGGCACCCTTAATTTATCAGCCCCATCAATGTATAGCACTCCTAAGGATCTTTTAGTTTTTGGACGAATGTGACTCAGTACAGATTTTGCCATGAAAATATTTCTCTTTCTAAAAGAGACAACCCTCGATCTTGGTGTAAAATTACTAGAAAGAAAGCTTCTTTTATCTTTTTCAGTGAGATATTAATTGCAGTTTTGGAAGGTCAATAGGATTTTTAAACTCAACGATTGTTTCGAGAATGTTTATGGCATGACCTTCTAAACTGAATGATTACACAGCGCACATAGACTGTACAAATTCGGATGATACTTCATACAGTACGACAATTCTACAATCTGAGATTGACAAGGCCTTTGAGCCTGTTCTGCATACTTGCCTTAACAGGTCGATGCAGGTATATCATGTGACTAGGAGGCATTTCCGTGGAATATTAGGAAAACATAGGCATTGCCAATGCCCAACATTACAGATGAGTAAGAAAATATAAAATGGAGGAAGACCAAGGTAAGGATTCCATTGGATGCTCCTTCCTAGGCTGCTTTCGTGCTTCTCAGGTGGTAATGTGTCACCACCTCACCATTCCCTCAATTACCAGTTTCCCACGGATGTTGGCTGTTTGTTGCCTGAAACTGACTCGTATTGACGTACGCACTCTGCCGATAGCAGCATTGAACAAGTCGAAGAAAATTGTAGACATGTTCTAGATGTTTTTCAGCAGCTCTACCACTACTAATTATTTTAGACAGCAAAGATACACAAAAGATGCTTATATCCAACTACTTTTGAAATCATATGGTCCTATTTGATCACCGTCCTTGGCCTGATAAGTCATGCAGTCCTTGAACACGTACACAAGTTCCATTTGGTACAGAATTGCTATTTAATCCGCGAACCTGGGATCTTGTAGCAACTCGCCAGTCAATGGTTTTGCGTTAAAGGCTTGCCTTTCCTAGTAGATGACTGTGGTTACGCATATTTGCAGCTCGGCATCAATACTCGTAGTAGCTTTTAGCCAATTTTCCGACCACGCCTTGGTGATATTTCCAGAACCTCCTGATTGAGATCTCTCAATATTCTTCTAATCCATTTTTCTTCTGAGCTCTAATTAGTAATGGGGGCTATGCGTGCGAGATCATTACAAACTCAAACCTAATTACTACGAGCAAGGAATGAAAATCACAAGCGCGTGTTGAGCGGACAACATAGTGGTAAAAAGTCTGGATTCCAGTCATAATATAGAAACATAAAAAGACGAAACCAAAAGGTAGGAGATGAAACGGACTTACAGAGTGGAGGGAGGGCGATGAGGAATGGAGGAAAAGGCAGAAGAAGAAGGAGAAGGGACATCGTTGTTGTTATTGTTATCATTGTCTGCGTGGTTTTCCTCAGGAAGCGAGGGCAGGCTCGAAGACTCCATGGTTCAAGAGCGCTCAACTCACTGTCTCCTGCTTTGATCAAACAACTAGCCTTTCTTCATAACAGGTTGATTTCAATAGCTCGATAACTTTGAAGACATGTCAAAGTACAAACCAAGGTCTTTTGTGGAGTTGAAGACTGCGTTTGGAACTGAGGAATGGTTTATTTTAATTACTCAAAACTTTTTTTAAAAAAAAATATTAAGAAAAAGTATTAGAATTGAATTTAAAGGAAATTTGAACCGATTTGTTTCTGTACTTTACGTTGAGATGAAAATTAGTTGGATTTTTTTAGATTTGAATTTACTTGAATTAAATGGTATTATATAGCCTTTTTTGACTATATGTTTACTCTTTACAACTCATGAATCAATCCATACCATCACTATCGTGGCACCATTTTCACTGTCACGATTATTATCATTACTTCTACCGTTATTACCATCAAATATCGTTACGCAAATATGTCTTTATGCTAGACAACAAATTTTCATCGCGATATATTCGATATTGTGATTCTCTTATTTTAGAAGTTGAATCGGTTGATTTTTTATTGCATTTCAGCTCTATCCATTTTCAATTTAAGCTTTTGTTAAATCAACATCCTTTTTTGGTTAAACTCATGTTCGATTGTCACTACAATGTTAAAAAAAAGTGTTCCTATACACATTTTAGCAACAAATAGAAGTGGATTTAACCCTAATGATCTGGCTTTAGCCTCACCCTTAGTAAATTTGGTCACTACAATGTTAAAAAAAAGTGTTCCTATGCACATTTTAGCAACAAATAGAAGTGGATTTAACCCTAATGATCTGGCTTTAGCCTCACCCTTAGTAAATTTGATCATGCATGTGAACTCGAGTTTGATTAGGATTTATATTTTCCAAAAGCAAATTATGGTTGAAACATAATCGGCTACGGTGTAAGAGTAGCAAATACTGACAAAGTTATATTATTATGTGAGAGAAATAACCAAGAAAAGCATTGATGCCAAGGAAAGTGAGTTCCCAGTCGACGTGGAAGTGCCACAAAGAATGCAGTCCGAGTGAGATGTCAAGTATGTTGACGTGACACAGAGCAAAGGTGGAACTAGGACAAAGACCAAGGGCTTCCCAGACAGAGCCTAAGGGTGGTAGTGCTACGAGGGCGATGACGCAAAATGAATACACGACGACAGTCACAGTCCGATGCTTAGGTCCAGAGACTACTTCCTTATTTCACTGTAAGGGAACTCAAGGATAGAACTTCATTTCACAGTTAATTCACTGTAAGGGAACTCAATTCTAGACTACTTCCTTAATTCACTGTAAGGGAACTCAAGGATAGACTCCTTCCTTAATTCAAGTATGTTGACGTGGCACAGAGTAAGGGTGGAACTAGGACAAAGACCAAGGGCTTTCCAGACAGAGCCTGAGGGTGGTAGTGCTGTGAGGGATGGCGCAGAATAAATACACGACGACAGTCATAGTCCGATACTTAAGTGCAGTGTCAGGGTCCTGTATGTTTTTCTCTCTAGAATTCTAAAGTGAGAAAGTGAAATATGTTCTAAAAATGTTCCGTCTCTAATGAATTCTCAAGACCCCCATTTATAAAGGTTGAGATGATGATGTCATCACGCGACACATGGCGCTCCTCAAGAATAACATGTCACCGAGGGGTCCACAGCTGTCGGTGTTCCACGGACTGTCGAATCGCATATTCACCCGGGCACAGCGTCGCTCTGTTTGTCTGGAAAGACTGGCTCCCACGACATTAGTGTGGCCAGAGAACCCCCTTGATCTAGCCACCAATCCAAGCCCTTGCATAGTCCCACAGGCCTGGCAGCGATGGGGAAGACCCGACGCCCAACTACCAAGCGAACTAGGCACGATGCCCTCTAAAGACCAGCTCCCGTCCCAGAGTGACCCCGGGGTCATAGTCCCTAGGGGTACCGACACAAGCCCCTAATGTCAGAGGAGTCGTCTACCTGGCGAAAGGGGAGTTGAAAAGCTCCTTTGCAGAGATAGTGTCCCGGAGGAGTCGCCTATCCCCTCAGGATGCTGCACACTCCAGAGAGTGGGTCAAAGCATGTTCCATGTCCATGGGCGGGGGTGCATGGTGTGGTGAATAAGAGTGGTGCCCGGGGGCATGTAACATGATTGTGGCGCATGGGCGCGATGCCAAAGGCACGAGACAATGAGTGTGGCGCATAGGTGCGGCGACGAGGGTCGCGGCGACAACGCGCGGGCTCTGGCGATGGGGGTCCCAAAGATAACATCTTGACGACGGGCGACAGGGGTCGTGGAGATGACATCATGGCGATGAGCGATGGGGGTCGTGGAGATAAGGTCCTGACGACGGGCAACGGGGGTCTTGGAGATGACGTCCAGAAGACAGGCGATGGGGGTCACGGAGATGACGTCTGGGCAACGGGGGTCTCAGAGATGACGTTCGGGTGACGGGCGACGAATGTTGCAGAGACGACGCCCAGGTGACGGGCGACGGAAGTCACGAAGACGACGTCCGGGTGATGGAGGACGAGGGTCGCGGATGATGCATAGTCCCTTGAAGAGAAGTGAAAGTGCTAAGGGGAAGGCCAAAGGCCAACCCTTGGGGGAAGGTCAAGGCTAACCCTTGGGGAAAGGCCAAGGCCAACCCCAAGGGAAGGCCGAGGCCGACCCCAACCCCCATGGTCGAGCGCCAAAGCACCCGACAAGCCACGTACGACATGAGATGGTCGCAGAGTCATGAGTCATCACACAAAGATGGATTTCTTAGTGACAAAGTCACGTAACAAAAGTGACAAGTGTACATGACTTGAGTGTGCATGCTTTGACTGGTTGGAAGCGTTGAAAATTGACTGTTGCTTGTGCGGACGTGTCGTGCAAGATGAGACCTCCAGTGGACCTTTGGGTGTGACCAGAGTAGGTTGGAAACATAAGCCCCCTGCGCGTAGTGTGTGCGGAGGAGCAATCGGAGGAGGCGCTGCACGTATATTCTCAAGTTTACACTTAGAAAAATTTCAAGCGTTTGTTGGCTCGAGAGTTGTTGATGTCATCAATACATGATGATGATGTAGAGTAGGTGGTTCGAGCCACCCCGTGCACCACCTACTGAAGCCTGAGTATGGTTAGGCGTTGACGCAAGGGCACGATGATAGGGCGCATGGGGCGTCGTGGAGATCGTGCCCGAGCGACGGACGACAAGCGCCTAGAAAAATGGTGCCCGGGCGACGAGTGTCGTAGAGTCGGCGCGCAGGCGACGGGCGTTGAACAATGAATAAGAGTAGGTGGTTCGAGCTGCCTCGCGCACCACCTATCAAGGACGTTGATGTCAGGGGTCGTCGCGACGTGGGGCGTGATCAAAATTTGCAAAAAAAATCTAAGTATGAAAAAGTGAGAAAATGGATAACGGGACGAAGAAGTGTCGTCCTAAAGCACGTAAACTTTTTTTTGTGATTAATAAAAAAATTGATATGTTGGTGCTTGGTTTTGGTTGGATTAAAAAAAATGTTAAGTCTTGTGGAATGAAAAGAGAAGAGGTGTGAGTGTGGGTGTGGGTGGTGGTTAGAGGAATTAATGGGGTGTGCCAAGGGGTGTATGTGGGGAGAGTGATGTAAGGAAGAGAGAGTGGTGTTTGACTTGGGGAGTTAGGAATGAAAGGGAAAAAAATGCTAAGTGTTGATTTGGTGAGTAAAGGAAGAAAATATGGAGGAAGGGAATTAATGGGGAGGGGAGAAGAGAGGGAGGGGGGTCGGCCTAGGGGAGGGCGAGGCCGAGGGTGTGGGAAAAGGGGGAGGGTGAGATGAGGGGAAGTGATAGGGGAGGTAATATGTGAGAGAGATGGAGAATTAATGTGAGAGGGAGAGAAAGAGTGTGTAATGATGAATGAAAAGGAAGAAGAAAAAAATGAGGGTGAGAAGAGTTGGAGAGAAACCCACGTGAGGGTGAAAGGAGTGTGTTGGGTGATGTGAGAGAGAAGAGCGAATGAAGAAAGGGAAAAAGTAAAAGTTAGAAGTGATTGGAAAGAGAAAAAGGAAGAGAGAGAAAGGGAGAGGGAATTAAAAATTAAGGAAGAGAGAGTGAGGAAGACCCACATGAAGGGGAGAGGGGGCTGCCCAGGCACCGGGGTGGAAGGGTGCACGCGCCGGTGTGGGGGGTGCACCAAAAAAAATTTAGCCCTTCAAGGAGGAAGGGGGAAGATGAAGGAAAGAGAATGCATGTGTTGCGTGCATGCCCACGAGGTCACATGGCTTGAGGGGATGTCGACTGACGGAATTGATACTTAGAAGCGTGGCTCGAGCCACCCCGTGCACCATGTATCAAGTTACTGCAATATGAGGCGAAAGGGGTAGGAAAGGGGTGAAGCCCCCAAGGGAGTGGGTGATGGCATCAAGGGTGGTGTCGATAAACTTGTGCAAGAGCAATGTAGCTTGAAAATTTTCTAAGTCTGGAAAATGTAACTTCATTGATAACAAAGATAGGCAACATGCCTTGGTACATGGGAGTTGAGTACATGGAAACTTACAAAATGAAGGAAAAAATTACAAGTGTGGAAAATACACTAGGCAGGCTAGGGCTTGGGGGGTGGGTCACATGTCCCGCACTTAGAGTTTGAGCTCGCCAGATGCAATCTTATCAGCGAAGGCGAACTTGAGGCCCCTACACCACTTGAGGTCGTGACTGACCTTTCGATGATAGGGGCAGTAGTTGGGATGACCTAAGTCTTCCGGGGTAGGTTCAGTGTCGGCATTAGGCAGGGTTATGGCATTGTCGTTGATCCATGTCTCAAGGAGAGCTCTGATAGTCTTCAAGTCACATGGGTATTCTGGGACAGTCGTCGGCTGCCTTCTCTTATCAAGGCGTCTATCCCTTCCTTGGGACTGACGCTTGCGATTGTTGTCGTCGTTACTGGCTGCTTCTACTGTTGTGGGCAAGACAATATGAGTTTCGAGCTTTGGGGTTTTTTACGGACCGACCGAGTCATATGTGCGTCATGCAGCTTCCTTGAGGTGTCCCCAAGACCGAAGCTGGAGGTTTTCAAGGTAGACCCTATATGTGTCTTTCCGGTTCTTGATGCAAATGGGTACAAGGGTCTCATCCTTACTAAAGTCAGTGCATTCCAAGCGCTTGTGATGAAATCGTGTAACATAGGTGTTGAGGTCTTCCCCGGGGTTCTGGTAGATTTCGGCAATATCAACGATGGTCACACATTCTGTTTCGCAGTGAAACTCATCAAGGAAGAGCTGGACCATGTCGGACCAGGAGTGGATAGTACCGTTAGGAATCTGATGATACCAAGAGTAGGCACGACCAGTTAGGGACTTGTGAAATTCTCGAAACTTCAAAGTTTTGTCTTCCCCGTAGTGCTCCAGGGAGCCAGCAAAACGGGTAAGGTGCTCGCGGGCGTTGCCCTTTCTGCCGTTAAACAGGGTGAAGGATGGTTGCTTGTACTTGACAGGGTAGGGCTTGGTAGCGAGGTTGCCAGAGTATGGAGCATGGCCTGATAGCTTAGAGGGGGAGTGTGGTAAGGATGATTGCTTGAGACGGCGAAGGATGGCATCAAGGTCATGTTTGGTGACATACGAAGCATGTGAGGGTTTGTGCCCTGTCAGGATGATCTGGGCACTAGAGCCCCTAGACGGGGCGTCCTGAGGCATTGAGGGGACGACAATGGTAGAGAGGGGTTGGTGGTGGGGAACAACTTGTTGGGGTATGGTTTGCATATGGGTAGTGTCAGCTACTGGAGGCCGGTCATCAGGAAGGGTCGACTGGAGTAAGCCAAGAGAATGACTTGTGTTTCAGTTTTGGTTGGTAATGTTCGGGTTAGGCTCCATCTCAACTAAGTCGTGAGGCTCTGAAGTACTTCGAGAAAGGGTAAGGCGTGGCGCCGCAGGCTGAGGTGCCACGAGTCCTACTATGAGGGATCAGAGGACCAAGGCAGCGGTGGTTGCGACACTGGGACCTGGGCAGTGTCCAGAACTAGCCCAAGCCCTAAAGGCTGGATATGAGTAGGAGGGGCCAACCCCAGAACTTGGGATGGTAAGGGGTGAGCAACGGTCACAGGGTGCGGAGCTCTGAGGCTTTGAGAAGTCGGCGATTGTGAAGTCAAGACTTGGATTGATTTTTGCAGTTCTAATTTTGTGGCCATGAGAGATGATTGGGAGTCTTGGAGTTTGGTGATGTTAGGAGTAAGGTGTTGGATTGTGGCACTAACGAATGCGAGTACATCAAGTGCATCCATCCCGGGGGGAGCCTGGAGTTGGTTGTGGCTGGTCTTCTATTGGTCCTTAAGGTGATGCTCCTCTTGGATGGCTGGGTTGAGGCTTTGGCTGGTAGTCATGGTAGTCCTACGTTGCTGAGGCATGGTTGTTTGGGTGTGTCGGGCAAGGGACGAACTGCACTGTGATGCTCACCTCCCTAGCAGAGTCGCCAAAATGATGCCAAGGAAAGTGGGTTCGCAGTTGACATGGAGGTGCCACAAGGAATGCAGTCTGAGTCAGATGTCAGGTATGTTGATGTGGAACAAAGCAAGGGTAGAACAAGGGCAAACACCAAGGGCTTCCCAAACATAGCCTGAGGGTGGCAGTGTTGCGAGGGTGATGGCGCAAAATGAATACAAGACGACAATCACAATCCGATGCTTAGATCCAGAGTCAAGGTCGTGTATGTTTCTCTCTAGAATTCTAGAGTGAGAAAATGAAATATGTTCTAAAAATGTTTCGTCCTGAATGAATTCTCAAAACCCCTATTTATAGAGGTTGAGATGATGATGTCATCACGCTACACATGGCGCTCCCCGAGAGTGACATGTCACCGAGGGGTCCACAGCTGCCGGTGCTCCACGAACTGTCGAATCACATATTCACCCGACCTGCCCCACACAGCGTCGCTCTGTCTGTCTGAAAAGACTGGCTCCCATAGCGTCGGTGTGGCCAGAGAACCCCCTTGATCTAGCCACTAATCCAAGCCCTTGCAGAGTCCCACAGGCCTGGCAGTGGTGGGGAAGACCCGACGCCCAACTACCAGGCGAACTAGGTGTGATGCCCTCCGAAGACCTGCTCCTGTCCCGGAGTGACCCAGGGGTCATAGTCCCTAAGAGTGCCGATGCAAGTCCCCAGTGCCGGAGCACGTAGGCCAGTCACGCAGGCACCCTGGCAGAGATAGTGTTCTAGAGGAGTCACCTATTCTGCTGGCCAAGGTAGCATCCCGGAGGAAGCGTCTACCTAGCGGGTTGAGGTAGCATCTCGAAGGAGCCGTCTACCTGGCAGAAAGGGAGTCTTCGTGCCGGAGCACTTAGAGCTCCCTGGCGGAGATAATGTCTCGGAGGAGTCGCCTATCACTGCTGGTGAGTCCTTGTGCCGGAGCACTCGAAGGGCGTCAAGGTAGCATCCCGGAGGAGCTGTCTACCTAGCGAAAGGGAAGTTGAAAAGCTCCCTGGCAGAGATAGTGTCCCGGAGGAGTCTTTTATCCCCACGGGTGAGTCCTTGTGCCGGACCACTCGGAGTGCGTTGAGGTAGCATCCCAGAGGAGCTGTCTACCTAACGGGTCGAGGTAGCATCCCGGAGGAGCCATCTACCTGGCGAATGGGGAGTTGAAAAACTCCCTGGCAAATATAGTGTCCCGGAGGAATCGCGCTATCCCCTCAGGATGCTGCACACTCCAGAGAGTGGGTCGAAGCATGTTCCACGTCCATGGCGGGGGTGCATGGTGTGGTGAATGAGAGTGGTGCCCGGGAGCATGTAACATGATTGTGTCGCATGGGCGCGGTGCCAACGGCACGAGACAATGAGTATGGTGCATGAGCGCGGCGACGAAGGTCGCGGAGACGACGTGTGGGTGCGGGCGACAGGGGTCGCGGAGATGACGTCCGGACGACGGGAGACGGGGGTCACAGAGATGACGTTCGGGTGACGGGCGACGAACGTTGCGGAGACGATGCCCGGGCGATGGACGTCGCGGAGACGACGTCTGGGTGATGGACGACGCGGGTCACGGAAGATTCATGGTCCCTTGAAGAGAAGTGAAAGTGCTAAGGGGAAGGCCAAAGGCCAACCCTTGGGGGAAGGTCAAGGCCAACCCCAAGGGAAGGCCAAGGCCGATCCCCAAGGGGAGGCCGAGGCCGACCCTAAGGGGAAGGCCAAGGCCAACCCCCTTGGACGATTGCCAAGGCATGCCAACGAGCCACGTGCGACATGTGATGGTCGCAATGTCATTAGGCGTCGCGCAAAGATGGATTTCTTAGTGACGAAGTCAGTAACCAAAGTGACAAGTGCACGTGACATGAGAGTGCATGCTTTGACTGGTTGGAAGCGTTGAAAATTGACTGTTGCTTGTGCAGACGTATGGTGCAAGATGGGACCACCAGTGAGCCTTTGAGTGTGACTAGAGTAGGTTGGGAGCAAGCATCAAAGAAGCATTTCTTGATCGTTTAGCACAAGATCCTATGTAAAAGTTTGTTCACCTTTTGATTATCGTATCCCTTAACAATCGTTTATTCAGTAGAGAAAAATGATCTGCGACAATTAACTTTGACTAGATGTGTAATTAACTAAAAAGAAAAAGTTAAGTATGTGATATTAATATCAACCATAGATTCTCTACTTGTAAGTTTCATCTCTCAAAATAAGTCAACAAAAGTAGGGAATTACTCTTTCTCTCTCCTTCAATTGAGCAACTATAGTCTTTTCATAACATGCAGATGGTTCGGTCAAACTCAATTTTAAGGTGTATCGAGGACAAACCAAACCCCTGAAGGAAAGTTTGTTAGAAAATTCATATAAACCTGAATCTCGTGAGTTACTTAACTCTGTTCACTCACATTCGGCTTCAGTTTTGACTGTTCCATCGCATGAGTTTTTGCTAATCATCATATGTGCACTTAACAATGATCATGTATTAATAAGATAAAGCAATTATCTTATTAATATTTCAATGAAGATGTTATCTACACAATCTCAAGCAATTATAGAACAATAAGTAAATAGATTGAATTAGAGATACTTGACAATAAGATTTAAATAATTTGGCTTGAACTACTCTCAAGCCTACATCTACCTCTTCAAGGAACTCCATTGCAAGAGCACTAGAATCCACTAGCAACAATCTTCTTCCAGTTCAAGATCAAAACCTTTCAATACTTGGTGATATTACCTCATCAAACACAAGCCTTGAATCCACAAAGCTCACCCAAGACTTGATAAATCTAAGCCTTGATCATAATCCTTTTACAAAGATCAAATGTGTACAAAGAAATCATTTTGGAAGAAAATGAGTACAAATGAAGCTCTAGTACAATAGAGAGGTGAGATAATTGATGACTTAAAGATTGCTCACTCTCAATCAAAGAATTGCTCACAAAGATACTATCTTTGATGATGTAAAATTATGAAGATGAAGAGAAAAAAGTTTAATCAATGTGCCTTGATGTTTCTCTAATGAATGAAGGCTTAGAATGTGGTTTTTCATGGTGTATGATGAAACCCCAAATCATTTATATAGGGTGGATATCAAATATAGCCATTATTAAAAAATTTGGCATGATATTGGGCAAAACTAGCCGTTATTTTTCGACCAATGGTCAATAAAGTTAACTGCATTCCTAATATAGTCGACTGCATTTCTCTAAAAAAATTGGATTGAGGTATTGTTTTTTGCGTTGGAAGATAATGAAATTTTTTATCAAAATATGAAAGTTTAGCATCAAAAACAAAGTTCACTCAATTTAAAAAACCACACTTGTGTGAATGGTTATCAACTCATAAGCAATGCATAAGGTGTTCTAAAGTTAGGGGTGGCATAATAGGTGGGTGGGTTGGGTATAAATGAATAGTTGACCCATTTAGACCCATTTAATTGTGGTTTATTAGGTCATCTTTTATATGGGTTGGTTTAACCCATTAACCCACTAATGACCCATATCCCAATTTTTTTTGACCTTCGCATCCTGATACTTAACTAACACCAAAGACACTGAACAACTACTACTATGCCAAACCACCACACTAACAGCAGCATTCGCCGTAAGCCAACGGCAACCACCACTACTCCACCGTTACCCCATACTTGTAACCCCCACTAACCACACCTGCAGCCACCATTGATTATACCTGCAAGATGACATCCACCGTAAAGGAATCGCAACAACCATGAGTCCACCTCCCCTACCTACAACTACCACCATCGCCCAGCCACAACGCAACCACCATCGTGTAGCAAACCATGATTCTTCCATTGTAATACATGTAACCACCACCATCGCCCAGCCACATGGGCACCACCATCACGCAGTAAACATCCATCATCAAGTCAGATTCGTCGTCTCACCACCATCACTGCACCATCGCCGCACCACTCTCTCGCCACCATCACTCCACCATTTATGTGCCACCACTACCACATCATTGCCCCATCAACTCAACCAATAACCAAAATGTTTAAAGATCACCCAGAAAATAGTAGATCTATATGGAGAAAGAGCAAATATAAGCAAATGGGATGGGAAGGCAACTACTGAGACGGCGACAGTAGTGACGACGACGGTAGTGGAGACGACGATGGCAGTGACTGGAGACTAAGGTAGGATTGATCAATGGGAAGGCAGAGATGGAGACGACAGTAATAGTGACAGTAGATGGAGTCAGCGGCAATGCCGATGACGATGGCCAGGGGTGACATCGGTGGCGGCAGCTTAGCCTTGTGTCTGGCTGTTGCTGTGTAAAAATTTTAGGTTCTCAAAATTTTAAGTGTCAAATTGTTAATGGGTTGATGGGCACCCAATTAAAAACCATTTAAACCCATGGGTCATTGGATTCAGTAATTGCTGACCCATTTAAATCCAATTATTTAATGGGTGGGTATGGGTGAATTTTAAGTGGTCGGATTTGGGCGGGTAAATGGGTTTGGGTTGTTATTGCCAACTCTACCTAAGGTCATTTGAGGTCATAGTCATCAATGCAAGAATCAAACCAAGACTAGTTACATAGTAGTAAAGATCTATAATAATTCATAGTAACTTCGCCTATGCATTCTTTATTACTCTTTGACATTAGACTTGATGAAACTTCCACAGCATGTCCACTATAACTTAAACTTCTTTGGCTTTGACCCACATATCGAACTTCTAAAATATGTTTTCATGAGTTTGTATGTTTATATCTTCTAAGAATTCACTCAAAGCACATATTAGAACATAATCAATGTGTAGTTATCATCAAAACAAGATGTAAGCCTAGGTTATTCAACCATAGGGCTAACAACATGTATCATACATAAACTTCACCGTGTTGTCAAGCTCTTCAACTCCAGTCATACATGAGAGAAAATAAATGGAATTAGTGTTGGTCATAACACGCTTGTAATTTTGAGGTTGTGCCCAAAACCATGCTTGTAAAACAGAAATAGCCTGAGCCATTGGCCTATTAAGAGTTAGGTAGTTCTGAGTGTAGTAACCAACCGTCTCATTCATGGCAATTATCCCCACACCCGTCCTGAGGTCTGATTCACTCCACTAGGTACCCTAATTTAAGATGTAACTGGCTAGGACTTATGCATTGGTAGATGAGTTGTCTTAGCGCAACAACATTGGTTGATTTGCATGAACCCTACGGTTTTTAGAGTGTGAAATTCGATAAAAATTGGGAGGTTTTCGTGAGATTTGAATTCACGTGATCTAAATATAGTTGTTTACCCTATATTCCCCTTTCTTTACTCTCTACAACCCACAAACCCACTGGCGCCAACAATAACGTCTTCATTGCCGTTGCCATTATACTACCTACATTGCCATCACCACCATCGCCGCCAAACACTAGATATCATCATGCAAACGTGCTTTCAAGTAAAATGACATACTTTTGTTGCAACATCCTTGCGCAATCTGATTATCTTCTTCTAAAAGTTGAATCGGTTGATTCATGATTGCATTCAAGTCCATCCATTCTTAATTAACGGCGATGCTAAATTAACGTTCAATTATCATTAAGAGATTAAAAAAAATGTTCGTGTCCAATTTTTAACCAAGACGGTGCAAATTTAGTGTCACCCTTAGTTAATTTAATCATGGTGGTGGACTGGAGTTTGATTGGCGTTGATTTTTAAAAACAAATTATGGATTGATTGATAATTAGTTTACATAAATAATTCTAATTTTTAGCGAAAATTGTCACAGTGTAAAAGCTGCAAACCCCCTGCTGCTGATATGAGAAACTTCACCAATAAAAGCATCAAAGAAGTATATTATAATCATTTCCACAAGATTTTATATAGTTTTTGCTCACCCTTCTAATTATCATACCCCATTCTAAGTTGATTTAGTAGATAAATTGTGATCAACAGTAATAAACCTTTACGAAATGTGTAAACGGCTAGAAAAGCGAAACGTGCGACGTTTTGCAAGCTTTTCGGCTATAACGCACCCCTTAAAAGAAAATGTGACTTCATTTCCCAATTTACATCTTCCATCCTCTTCTCACTTTATATTTTTCTCTCTAAAATTATTTCCTCATCAGACACAACTCTTACATACCAACACGAAAGAGTAACACATTCACCCTTAACGAAACACTTGGATCTTAGAGTTATAGTAAGCAATGATAATGAAAACAAACTTGATTCGAGTTTGATGGACACCATCGATGAAGATGTCAAGTTGCAATATATGGATGAGAAAGACTGCGATGATAAATATTCGAGCTACTGTAATTGATTTTGGAGGTGATATTAAAGGTTCGAGGATACAAAGTGACTGAGACTTGGAAAAAAGAGGGAGTGTGAGGGACAGAGTAGGTAATTAATTAGAATTCAACAGAAGATGGTGCACGCTCCCTTGCTATGTTTGCTTGCCAGGCCCGTACTACTGTCTACCAAGATTGGGTCGATAACAACGTTTGGAGATAGCCTTTACTGTGATGTTTTTACTCATAGATACATGTGATGGGCGTTGTTACTAATAGGCATTTGTAGCCTAACCACGTTTATTTATTCAGTGACTATCGGTATGGCCCTACGACCGAGTACTCTTTTCTTTAATAAAAAAAACGGAAGATGGTGCAAAATACACGCACGAACAACTCAATTATCTTTTAGCATCTACTAAATTAGTCAATTATATCTTTCTGAGACGGTGCTAGAAATTTTAATTCACAACCAACACTTGTAAATGGAAAAGAGTAATGAACTATAATTTTCATAACACAACCACATTCCAGCTATCACAAATAGTAGTTGATCGTTGCCATTTGTCTCTTCCATTGGCTTCTTTTTTATTGTGAGAGGCATTCCCCTACAATATCGACCATCTAGCCTTCCTTGCCTGAAAAGGGCACATCAAAATATTGCCCATCTTCCTTCATTTATCGACATGCAATAGAAAATAGGGAGCCAAGGACTAAATAGTACTGTTTGAAAGGGCATCTAACGTCGTCTTATAAAGCTTTGCTACTTTGAAAAGGCAAATCTTGCTGCCGGGGAGGCTTTTGAGAAAGCAAAATTATTATACTTATGAATAATGATGCCACTTGTCTTTCCTCTTCGAAAACAACTTCGATCCGACGCTCATTGCTCAGTGTATCATCGACGACACTCTCTCTTTCTTAAAGGAGAGAGGGTTGGGGGGTGGTGGTAAACTGGTAATGGATGGGGAGACCCAAAAAGTGGGAAAATTCCTAATTAAACTGCAAAATTCTCCATTGGAGCTCCAAAAGTACTGCCTAATACTACTTATAACCACACTCAAAACACAATTTCCAACAAGTAAATATTGCTTTCGTATTTATGGTTCTCTGACGGGCCGTTAAAAGCAAAACCATAAACCCCACCACGTTAGTTTGCTATTTTAAATACCTTTTTTGCTTTAGGGAAATTAGATTTAAACACCTTCCACACAACCAACTTTATAACAAAATCAACAAAATCCCACGATTGTGAATCCATCAAATGAGAAACAAGTGGAGGCGAGTCAAACTCCATTTAGGTCTATCAAAGTACGCAAATAGAACATCTGAAACAACAGTTTTTCCGACATTGCAAGATTACCTAATGATGCGCTAAAACTGGAAACTGGAGAATATATCATCCTAGGACAATACAGAAACATTCAACGATGTGCACCATAAACTTGGGTTGAATCATACTGCTGGTAGCCAGGCTGGGGCGACACACTTTTCACATAACCAGCTGGAACACTTCCATAACCACCAGATTGTGGGATTGACTGATCATAACCTTGTGGTGTTCATAATCTAGAGTTGTTATTGCGGCTTATGCATGATTTTGAATGTGTGCGCGGTGCATTGTGCTAGCATTTGTCAATGTATATATATATATATATATATATATATATGTGTGTGTGTATTGCGTATTATTTGTTCATGTGATTTCACTTGTAAAATTCCATTCCGTGTCTGTTTGTATCTATGTACATTGCATATACACAGCATGTGAACTTATGTGAGTATTATCTGATCACATGCTAGCGTTGACTGTGTTAGCGTTGTATGTTTGAGAATGTTTACGCTTGCCGTTTTTCCATAATTTCAGTTGCCAAAAATGGATTTCAACCCTAGACCAGAAGATCCGTCCGTATTATACCACCAAGCAAACCATATCAGTACGCTCATATGTGATGGTAGAGTAAGATACTTATTTTATCAACTTTGTGATTCTTGGGAACGTTGTATATCGTTTATTTTGCTTAAATTGTATTTATTAATTCGTAGGAAAGAGCACTTCTCAACATGGTAGAAGTATCCGATAATTTTAAAGCATGTAAATTGAACAGAACCCAGAAAAGATTACAGCGTGAGATTGGGTTTGGGATTTTCAAGCATGGGCAGATCTTTCAACAACTTGACCGGCACTTAATAGGTGCCCTTGTTGAAAGGTGGGGAAGTGAAATGAATACGTTTCACTTCCCTCTCGGAGAGCTGACAATTACCCTAGAAAATGTAGGGTTCATCTTAGGGTTACCGGTGACGGGACGACCGGTAATAGTTCCTCCATCGGAAGCAACAAATAAGAGGACCGCTAGGAACTTCTTTACTTCGATACCCTAGGATCAATTTAGCACTGGTGGTATCAAGTTGAAGTGGTTAGTAGATACCTACAAGGTTCTGCCGGATAACTACACGGATCAGATGCTTGTGCTGTACACACAAGCTTTCCTCTTGTGGATGATGGGGACAATTCTGTTCCCAATAATGTCGAAGAATACCGTCAGCGTCAAATATTTACCGTTGTTGGGTAACCTGCTGGAGGTTGGGGATTATGCCTGGGGAGCCGCAACTCTTGCGTACCTGTACCGAGCATTGCACAGGCAACGAGGCCCGACTCCAAAGCGATATGTGCATGTCTCTTGCTATTACAGGTATATCATACAATTCTTGATTACGTGCTCGTTTCTTTTTTCTTTTTTTTGGTTGAATTGACAATAAAATTTGACGATACTTTATTTAATTTGTCTTTGCTCTCAGTGGCCCAAGAGGCCGCTCCTCTTCTCAAAGCGGGACTCCAGCAGGATGGGCAGAGCTCGAGTCACCGTGTTCGGCTGTCCCCCCAGCTAAATTCAGGCCATTAACGAGTCAACAATGGACTCGTAAAAAATGTGGATGCCAAAAATGTGGATGGAACTAGTCGACGCCCTCACGCTGGAAGAGCGTACATATTTTTCGAAAAACACTGACACGACTGGGTGGGAAGAAGTACGTGACGATTCCCTTTGGGATTCTTGAGGTAGATTCCTAGCACTTGAACATCAGAAGCCATCTCTGCCCCACCATTAGATCAAAAGAGATTTGTATATGAAGCTGAAATCCTGATTTATCACCAAATGAGGAGCACAACAAGACAAATGAGTGAAGACGGACTTGTACTCCTTGATGGTGTGGTTCCCTTAAGTTAGTTGCATGAACTCTATCTTTATTTTCTCTCTAGCTGTCTTGGGAAAATATCTATGGAGGAACATATTTTGAAAACCCTCCGATCCATATTGGCAAGCTCTTCGGTCCTTATTCTTTTAACCCTCTTCCATCACTCGTCGACTTCGTCACTCAGCATAAACACCGAAAATTAGCTTTTGCCTTTTAGAGCACCTCAACACTTTAAATATATCCTCTAAGTCCAACAACCATGACTAAGCATCGAAAGGGTCAACGGTGTCGGAGAAGGAGGGCAAGTCTAACCTCTTGAATTTCTTGATGGTAGAACCTCCAACTTCATTAGACGGTTGCTTCATCGTTGCAGCCACATGTTGTTCTACCACCCTTGATAGATTTTCAACCACCATAAACACGTCTCTACCTTGAGCACCGTTCCCTCGAACCATTTTTTTAAACTCCAAGTATAAATGAAAGTATCATGTCTTTGTGTATTACCAATTCTATATAAATTTATTCTACAACTTTTCTTATCCCCAAAACATAATAGTATCTTATCATTCCCCCTTCCTTAACCGAGTGACATATAACCAATATATTCTACTCCCTACATCCTACTTAATCTGATCAACTTTCCTTTAGGAGCCGTCCTAAAAAAATTGCTTATTTTCAAATTAAGAAAGATTATGTACGTATTTTTTTATATTTACCTTTTTACACTTTTTTTATTCTATTTCTCTCTTAATTTAAATCTTTGTCAACTCATTGTCTCTCTCCTGGCCCACTTTCTTCTCCTTCTCTCTCTAAAGGAAAGAATGAGAAACACACAATATATCACTTAAATCCTTAATCTGAATCCAAAAAAGTTGATCAAATTATGTGGGACAGAGGAAGTAATATATAAGTAGGTTAATGATTCATAGTTATCCTAGTGGTTGTACAACAAAAGGCTCACAGTATAACAAAAATCCAATATATAACTTTGCCAAAAGTAATTGTTTTATTCCACAAGCACTTGTCCACGTGAATATAGTTTAGAGAGAAAGTTAAATAATGAAACATTCAGCCCATTCTCCAAATCTGATGACTCATTTTCTTGTCCTACTTTTTCCCTGCAAAATTCCTTCATGATCTCCATCTCAGCTATCACCTGCTTCAAAAGGCAGTCATGCTTCTTAATTTCCTTCTCCGCGTTAGCATAGACTTCCTCAAGGTCCTTCTAAGCTTGGTACAGTTCCCTCCACACGGAGGCGTTCTCTTCTTGAAATCCATCTCTTGATGCGCTCTAATCCTACCACGCCTAAGATATCCTCTTCTGCCAGAAATAGGCAGGCACACAGTCCCAGACTGAATTCCTTCCACTAAATACCTAAAAAAAAATAAAAAGGGTGTGAGCCAAATAAATGCCCATTAAGGTTACTCAATTGACCAATTGAAATGGATATATCCGAGAAATAACTTAATGAAAAACAGATACCTAGTATAAAGACAAACACAGTAGTAGTGATTCAGAATTAAAGTCACACGCGTCGTCACAGGCATGTGAGACTGGTTTAGAAATTTATCTCTGACTTATTTCACTGAGTTAGCCAACATTTTAATGTACGTGAGTAAGTAAAAAAAAAATCATAAATAAGGTGACATGGCTTACCAAAATATAAACATCAACGAAACTAAAAAACACCAGTAAGTTGCCTAGACAAATTCATTGATAAGGCATACTCACCAAGTGGCCGTCGGCTCACGCAAGTAATGCAACTCAAAGGCCATGTAAAGTGACAAAGCATAGACAATCTGAAGACACCATACTAGTCACCTGAGCTTGTAATTTAGCTGGAAGATAAATAATTTGGGCGATCTCCCACAGAAGTTAGTGTCACGAAATTTAAGTTCGACTCTTTTGGTCTTTACTTGGGTTCTTGTTTTTAAGTGCTTTATTTCTTTGTATAATCAAAAAACAATTTGTTAGGACGATTTCTCATCTAAGTAGATCCTTTTGTCGTTTATCTTTTTCTTTGGCTTCAACCCCTTTTTGTAATGGGGCAAATCACATAAATCATGCACCATTTAGAGGTTTGAGATTAATTCTAGATTAGTCAAATCTGATTAAATTCATATTACATCAGTTTTAAAGTATTTGGTAAAAAAAAAAGTAAATTGATTAAATCTACTCCAATGTACTCAAAACTAATAAAATTCATAACTCTTATTTTTTTGAATTAAGATTTAATCAGTTTTGGAGAATCAGGTTTGATCAAGAGATTTACCAAAATATCATTACATATAAATAACATTAAATGCCTAATTTCAGTTTGAATATATTATATGGTAATTTTGCTATACTAAACTTACTTTAATTTCTTTTTATGCATATACCTTCAACAACTTTTAACTTATTATGCTTAAAATAGATTAAAGCTGATTTTAGAAGCTGATTCTGATTTAATTAATTTTTATTTTTAAGAATCAATCACAAACGGCCACTTAAATAAATTTACGAATTGATTTAGTCAAATTAAGGGACTGGAAAGTCAAACTCGTGCATCCAGAACTCCGGTCTTTAATTTCTGGAGTGGCCATCAAGCATGAAACTAGCGTGGCATTTAATGAGACAAAAACGTGCACGCGTGGAGACATTGAACTTGCCAACTCATGGTCTCTGAGATTAGCTGCTCTCTCTCCTCGGACAAAAGCCTAGGCATAAAACAACATATGTAGTGTTTACGAATCACGTGATTGACATATCTCTGAACACATCACTAATAAGTGATACAATTGTTTGGAGTCGCCCCTGTAATTGAGTGTCTCAAATTTGATGTTCACATGCACTCAGCATCCGCACTTGATCTTGCGTGCAATGTGTCACTCAAGTACATTGTCAATAAAATCTACAAACAATGATGTCTATGGGCTGTTTGACCAGCCTTCACGAAACACACAAAAGGAGAGACCTAAGTGACAACGCGGGTGCGAGTTCCGAGCGTCGATTTTAAAAGTTCACGAATGCTGGTGCACCTTCAGAGTGTCAATTATAGATAAAATCTTACTTCATTTTAGTGTTAAAGTTACAAAACTTTACATGGCCTTCCTGGTCCATGAATGTTATAAATGATGCTCTACAATGTGCAAAGTGTATATTTAAATTTGAAGGTCCATCCCTATTACGATGGCATGTTTAAGTATGATGGACGGAGGCCCGTCATGGTAACCGACATGTCCTTGGTTCGAGTCAGAGCAACAATTTTCTCATGTTCATCACAATGACAACTCACAGTATCCATATCTGACAAAATTCATTAGCGAAGATAGCGTCTAAGCCAGGTTTTGACTCACTCAGATCGCAAGTTTGACTATATGAGTTCGCGAGGCTACCACAGATCGACATGCGGTCGCAAACATCTCGGTGCGTAACCCGCTTCCACGTTGGCGAATCGTGTGACCTAAGAATAGACTACATTCATATCCTTCGAACGAGCCAACCTTTTCAAGCATATAAATTGTTGTACATATGCTGTGTAGGTGGTAGCTAGGAGCTGTATTACGTTGAGGATAGACACATGGTACAATAATCTTAATACGGTGCACCCTTTTTCGTTTACTCAAAAACAGAATGAGAATCATCCTCGTTCGAGAAAATCGCACGTATTCAGAAAAAAAAAGGAGAAAATATTAATCTTGCAGATCTGCGTGTGGAAAACAAGTCCTAAAAACTCTTAAACTGCTGCTTTATGTGATGAAGTCTATGTTGTTCTTCCTCTTTTTCCAGATCCTCTTCCCTACAGTCTTCCTTCAAGGCCAGGAGAGGCATTAAGTTTGGATTTTCCAAAGCATAAAAACGAGATGATTCCTTTGACCCCTTGTAAGCGATCATTATCCTGCGCCTCTTGTTAAATGGATGCTCTCGCTTCTCAATCTCCTTCACTGTGCCCACATCTGCTACGTTCCCGAACGAACGCGATTTCCCAGAATAGCAATCGGACAATCCCTGCCTACATCATCATAATCAACAAGAAAGTAATTTTGAAAGTAACTTTGTCCAGATCAAGCAAATTTAGGCTATCCTTTGGGACAGGAAAGAGCCTCGAAAGCCATTAGTGGCATCCCACTCCAGCAAGCCCGTCTTAATAACCATGTCATTTTCATGTCTTCCTAATAATCGTTTTAATTTTTTTTTTCTTTTAACGTACTTTATTTTGTACTGCATGCTTATGCTTACCAAAAGTATGATAAATATGTTTTTATATCCAAAGTCGAAAAAAAAAATTCTGCTCACTAACTAAACTTTTTACGCCAACAATGATTCACAAAGGATAGGTTGTCATATGACAGTCAATTTTTGGCTAGTTCTAGAAAAGCTACCGCTCTGTCTGGTTACCCTTTTTTCATTTTATCTTTTTAAGCATTTTTTTTTTATCATTTACCCTTTTTGAGTTTTCAAATTTATGTTTTCAAGTTTTTTGTTTGTTTGTTTATCATTTTCTAAATTCAGTTTTCAAGAACATTAAATTCAAACACTATTTACAAACTCTTTGCATATTTATTTTTATTCACAAACACTATTCACGCATCTAAACCTTCAAACCAATTTAATTATTTAATACTGTATTACTTTAGCAATTATCTAAACAAGTCAATACACGTTTTTTATGAAGGCAAATTCTTTCGTACTGTTCAGAACAGAACATAAAGAAACAAAGTCTTGTGTGTAACTACGGCTTTTGCGTAACTAATCTCAAACTAACCTCAAAACAAAAACAGTTGGTCGGAAAAATAAAGTCTAGCATGATTATCAGATAATCAGCCCAACCCGTTAGCGAAAAAATCAAGAGGGAGACTCACTCACTTGATGGGCAGAGACTGTTCCAGAGAATCCAAAGAAGCCAGGCTTCCATCAGACTTACTCTCCACCAGCTCCTCCTCCACTTTGTCGTCCTCGCTATCACTCGGAACGCCGGCACCCTCCGACGACGACCCAACAAAAGTATTAGAGAAGCAGGGATTTGGAACAACCTGCAGGTCATGCGCCGGTGGAGGTGGAAACAAGTCGGCGGCGACAGCTGGAGCCACGGCGCCTTTGCCGAACAACATAGGCATGGACATGGTTTCGGGGGTTTGTACGGAGTTCACCCTTTTTCTCTAACAATTCGACTTGTTGTGCGGCTGGGTTTGAGGGCAGTTTTATTGCCATGGATCGAGATAGAAAAGGAAGGTTTTCGCAGTTTAAGCGTGAATGGTGGGAAAGATTTTTCGGAGAAGTTTAATGTGAGAGAGAGTACAGGGAAAGGTCGAGCCAAGGTGTACTCTGCTTGCGTCTATCTGTACTGCAATACTATTACCGGCGAAAACTCCCTTGCAGTTTTATGGACAAAATGTAATTCGCTGAAGCTACTTACTAAAACTTCTTTCTTTACGAGAATCCCTCTGGCGGCCCTTCGCTCTTCGGTTCCTAGTCTAGCCCAGGGTTCGTAGTCACCTCTCTTGTATACTATCGACTTTAGTTTCTATCTTCAATCCTTTTAGGGTGTGTTTGGCACGGGAGACAGGTTTCAGATACGATAAAAATAATTGTAGCTGACATGTTTGGCTACACATAACAAGAGGCGGATAAGCTATCCGTCATATTGATTGGTTTTATCTCACTTCAATTAGACAATTATTCTATACTTTGGGGGTCGGGGGTTATTATTTTCTAAGCATAGGAGAATAGAGAAAGGGCCAAGACCACATCACAACAGGCGCAACACCCACTAGCGGATCGGAGGCTCGGGAGTAACCAATGGTAGCACAACACCCACTGTCGCATGGCATGCACTGCTGGCACACTACCACCTACATAGAACCCATCGAGCACATCGACCTACTCCACTAACGAACATGTGGTGTCTCTGTCTACAGGGGCGGAGCCCAAGCATGACCGAGGGGGCCATGGCACCCCCCACCCCCACAAAAGTTTGAGAATTTTTTTTTAGTTGTTTTAAATAATATATAGTTATGTTTAAAATATTTACTAAAACGCCGCCATTTTAATCATTAAATGTATTAGATTTTATTTTGTAATGTTTTACTTATTGTGCCACCGGCCGCCGTCGTAGTCTTTATCTTTCTCGTTTCCTTATCCATCTTCATTCTTCCAAATTCTAAATCTCTAAATTTTAAAGTAAACCCTAATATATCAAGGTTAGTTCTTTTTTTTTCTTTTTTAATTTAAATTTTTATAGTATGTTAAATTTTTTTTTTGGTACAAAGTATGTTAACTTATACGTCACTATTGTCATCATACAATTGATATCGTACTAATAATACATATATACAATAAGAATTAAGTTTCTTTCATGTAAGATTAATAGTTTGTTGTTCACTAACTTTACAAGTTAAATAAATCACTATAAATAGTTAAATTATATTATTAGTCAAATTGAGCGATCTATTTGCATTTAACGTATTCAATCGTGACGCGAATTCTTTATGTTAGTCGTTAATTTTTTTTAATGATATTTTGGTTACCCGGTTGGACTTCCTGGATCCGCCCCTGTCTGTCTATGTCTGTGTAGGGGAAGGGGTATTTGTATCAGTGGATAAGGTAATTGGTAAAATAGTGGGGTGTTGGGTGGTGGTTGAGATGCGATCTATTTATGGGGTGGAATAATGTGCGATCTTTTTCAGTAGCGGTGGTGCGATCTATTCGTGGGGTGCGATGGTGGTGTTGTGGGTGGTTAAACGGTGATTTAGTTGAATAGTAGGAGCTATCCGGCTTATAATCTGATGTTCGTCCCAGACACATCATGGGATTAAATCCGTATGCTCATTTGTCCTACTGGAAAAGAAATCCTCCCTTATCCCATCCTTTCGGCCAATCCCATCTAGCCGCGCCAAAGATAGCCTTAGGTTTTCTCTAATCCTTTTAGAGTCGTATCTCCACATATCTGTTCTGTACCTTTTTCTCTTTTTGTTCTCTATCTTGCAGGTACTTGTGGGGGAAGGATTATCTTTGCTATGGAGTCAAGACCTTGTTAGCTTCTGCCTTGATTGTGCGGATGTTGGCACTGTAATGGAACTGTTAACTATTTGGAAGTACCTTTTTTCTTACACCAAAGGAGGAATAGAGGTTGTCCTTGATGCTTCGGCCTGCTATGGTAACCCACTGTGGAGAATTCAGGACGTAGGGAGATCAAAAGTTGCATATAAAATCTTAATGTCTTTATTGTAATTGACTGAATGAGAGCGAGAGCAACGTTTAATAGATTTTAAGTACTTCTAGCTTTCAATTTCACAAGATGAGAAGAAAGACTTGTATGTCTATGTACATTAGTATTAGAATGAGATTTATATTGAGGAAACAAAGTTGCGTTAATGGGTTTTATCTTGAAAACTTTATCTGCCATCAACACATGTAAGTACGGAGGCGATAACATCTTTAAAACAGCGACTTTGTCGCGGCTCTCACGTACTGGCTACTTTTATATTTTTTGACTATTCTAAATTACACAATTTTATCAAGAGTTCATACCGAATTACTTTCAATTATTTACTATTATTTTGCTATGTTTAATCATGTAGTATTGCGAATATTTTGTTGTAGAAAATACAAATCAAAGCCTAAAATTTTAACATCTAAAAACGTTATTGGTTTTGATTTGTATTGCTTATTTTATTTTCTGAAAGATGAATAATTCATCAATAAGGACGAAGAGAGGCACTCATCATCATAGAAGTAATGGTGGTCAGTCAACTTCCACAAATGTTCCAGAACGAACAATGACATTCGCTCTTCTAGCCATTCAGTCCGGAAAGTATCGTATGCTGAAAGCGAAGGAAGGAGAAAAAAGAGCCAGAAGGAGGAAGTTGAAGAGGAAGATCGCGTCTACATTGAAAAGGTGTTGTGGCGTCAACCAAAGGGCGTGGCTGAAGAAACAAAAAAGAATGGCAAATCAACAGAGCCTGGCTTGTTGGGTCACTTATGTGACTCCGAACTAGATTGGAAGGAGATTGAATTTCTTATTAAATGGAAAGGCCAACGTGGGTGTTGAAGGCATTGCTTGGGCTTTTGCCCTTGTATAAATGCACTGGGTCGTATCACTGTATAATGGTAGAGGTACAAAGCTTTAAAGAGCAGGGGATGCCAAGGTAAAATGGTGGCACTTGCTGCAAAAGATAACTTATGTTGGTCATGAAAATCTTCTAACACTATAAAACAGAATATTGGGATGAGACTGTTTCATATCACGTTGAGGTAAGTTCTAACTTGTAATTAACTAATTACCCATTTGATACCTCCAAATGTATGACAATAAAATGAGTCAGAATATGTGCATGAATTGTGCTTTTAGAACGAGAAAAAACTTTGAAATATAAATACAAATTGGGTTATACACCGCACATGAGATTCCATTGTGTTCACTTACTATTAAGATCATTTTGGTATGCTGGTTAGCAGACTAATAATAGCTCAAAAGCTTTGGTTTGTTGAGAGTAGCATCCCAACAAAGAATAAGATTGTCGAGAGTTGGTAATTTAACAAGTTAATTAAGTAATATGAAATGCACGTCATATTGCAAGGGAAATATTAAAGATGTAGGGGTTATCTACTATTTTGTACTTGTGCAAGTTGTTTTGGCATAGATGTTATGTTGTTTGTGACCCTATTATTATGCGGATTAGAAGACTAATAATAGTTCTAAAGTTTTGGTTTATTGAGAGTAGCATCCCAACAAAGAATAAGATTATTGAGAGTTGTAGTTTCACAATTTAATTAAGTAATATGAAATGCACGTCATATTGCAAAGAAAAAATTAAGGATGTAGGGGTTATCTACTATTTTGTGCTTGTGCAAGTTGTTTTAGCATAGATGTTATATTGTTTGTGACCTTATTATTTAGTTATATTTATTTGAATTGACACTATGTGACAGTGTGGGTTTCTTGCTAATTACATGCAAGTGATTTTTGAGTTACCAATTTTGGTAGCGTGACAAAGAGTTCTTTGGTTAAAAAGGCAATTGATTTGACTTCTTGACACAAGGCGCTTATGTGTGATAGTCTGTATCTATTCAGATTTGTATGAAATATTTTTTGCCAATTTTCCTGGACTTCACCTTTGTGCTAATGAGCTTGTTTTCTAATGTCAGAGAATTACGTGACAGTTTAACTTTCACGACCACCTAAAAATAATTTAAAACGGTCGTTTTTAAAAGGGAAACTTTTCTTTTGGTAAAAAATTTTTAAAAAATGAGGCTTCATTAAAACTGGCTTTGTTTTGATAGTTGTGCTTATGAAGTATGTTATATATCACATAATAAGTTATCTTTAGTGCTAGCTAATGTTAGGTTTCATGCTAATAATGTTATTTAAAAGGTATTAAGTTTTAGATGAAGGGTAAACGTTTTCTAAGTATGATGAGCGTATATCTCTTACTTGCATAGGATGTATCATGAGCTACCACTTTCATCTAGCTTTCTGTTTTGTGGACATCAAATGGAGAAAAGCAAAGGAAACATAAAATGAACTTTTGCTTGATATTTTTTGTGTATGAATTGGATTAAGAATTTTAAAATATTAGTTTGATACGGTTTTTGATATAAATTAAATAGTTTCGAAAGGTTTATGCTAAAGTAAATAAAAACTTAATATTTAGATATAGTGATACCATGTTATGATTCTTTCCGGACATAATATTTAATGAAAATAACATGGATACCTTTACTTGTAGATAATATGTTTGTCTCTAAGCAGTGTATCTCGAAAAATACCTACACTTATTTTTTTTTCGACACATGGCTTTGGTTTGAAAAAAAAGAGGAAATTTTAAGATTTTACACATTGAGTTATAGTTTGGTAAACTACCTAAAGTCAGTTTATGAGGTTCTCTTTTAAAATAGAAAAAATTTCATGGGATTACAGGCTTTTCTAAATTAGGTAACTTGAAGCTGATTTTATTTTGCTGAGTGTGTCTATGAAATAAATCTTGTTTAAAAAAATGGAAATCATTATTTTAATGTTAAATTCTTTGATAAATACATGGCTACGAAATATGGGGCTGCATGACAAGGTGTAAACTATTATTTCTTGGGTCATGTATATACACAGAAGATTAGCGACATAAAGAACATATAGTATGTTCTTAGTTTGTAAGTAAGTATATTTAAGCATGTTGTATGCATGTACGCATAGTAAGATTATACAATATGTCTCATGCATATACTATTTTTCTTGCACTTAGCTTTGCTAGCTTGGATCTCTGGGCATGTAAAATGTGAAAAAGAAAAAAAATTGTGTCAAATTTTATAGAGCAATATAGACTCCTATAAATTGTTTAAGATTCTCAAAAGTCTTTATGATTGTATGTCTTGTTCTTAGTCACCGGACCTCACCCCAAGACCTTTATGATTGTCGAGCCTCGCCCCGAGACTCCTGCTCTGTTATTAGTCTCCGGTCCTTCTTCTGGGACTCCTACCTTATTCTTAGTTGTCCAACCTCGCCCCAAGACCTTGATGGTTTTGGGATTCCTGCTTTTTGCTTGCATAGCCGGACTCTACACATGGAATTCATCTCAACTTGGATCTCACGTAGTGCAGCTAGTATCAAGACACTGCTTTGGACTTAACTTCCTAACTCAAGCTTGTTCTTCTCTGCCAACTTAATTTTGAAGGGTGGGGGGATGTTAGATGTTCAAGCAGGGATGTGAACGACACTTGCAATTTTGGAGTTTAGAAATCTTGGAACTTATTTGTAGGACTTGTAATCTGACTCGGGATATTTGTGCTGGTGTTGAGGCTATAGTATCTGCCGCTTGGGTTCTGTAATCTGATTGGGATTGCGTTGTGATATTGTTTGAATAATATGAATTGGGTGATTGACGACTCGGTTCGTCACAGATGGTATCTGAGCGATAACTAGGCTTGAATTGCTTAGGTTAGCGTAACCAGGATAGGTTCATCGGCCTTGGGATAATTCTAAGCATAATTTTGAAGTTGTTGATTCGTATTTGTGTTTGGTGAATTTTACGTACAAAATTCTTCTAAGGAGGGAAGAATGTAACACCCCAAAATTATGGACGTGCTCAAATATTACTTGTTGGATTGAGAAATAAATTAATGATGATTTTAAGTGAAAATTAGGATTGACATTCTCGTGCTTGTTAGGTGTCTTCGCACAATCGTGACGCCTCGTGCTTATTGAGGACTCGGTGTTCATTACCTCTCTGATCGACACTTGATGCTCCCTATCATTGTCATGCTTGTGACGTGTCAAGATAGTATTGCAACACGTCGTGCTTCAAGCCTTGACGTGCTTTCCTTAGCCTTGTCGTGCTTGTTCGGTGGCACATCCTTGTTTTTCCACCTCCTGCTTCGAGTTTTATCGTGCTTTGGTTAGCATTGTCGTGCTTGCTAGGTGGCATAGCCTTGTCGCGCCGCGTCGTGTTTCTTTACACCTCGTGCTTCCTAGAAATTTCTATAAATGGGCCCTTGATCTTTTCAAGTTATATTATCTTTGACTTTTATCTGTGGGTAGACCAACTAAAGAGGGACAAAAGATGAAAAGCAATCATAGGGCCTGATTGCGAGCGATGGTATAAGTGGATTCTTCGTGATTTAGGTAAGGGGAATTACATATCGCTATTCTTTTATGCCACGTGGTTATCTCTTAACGTTCCCCGTACTCCTAAACACTGTTGTTCTTAACTCTACCAGAAATACTTTGTTTAGGAGGTTGGTAAATATTTTATTTTTGAAATATATTTGCGGGACGCGGCTTTAGTACTTTTGATCAATGACAGTGCTCCAGTGATTTGTCTACGTGCATGATATATTATGATTATGATACGGCTGAGTTTTGGCGGATCCTTTGAGGATACCGGAGGGAACAAGCTGAAGTGTTATGTTTGATATGCAAGTTGGAGAGTGAATTGCTTTACTAATTGTTCGGGGTACAAAGCCACGATTGCTTTGACGGTATGAGCTTCGTGTATTTTGACTGATCCTAAAATTATATACCGTGCTTGATTGTGATCCTATGGTGCTATGATTATTCCAATTACTGTGGTACCCGGCTCACCCCCCACCATTTACCTTTCCAGTGCAGATGATTATTTTGATGAGCGAGTTCAAGCGGGGATGTGAACGGGACTTGTAATTTTGGAATTTAGAAATCTTGGAACTTATTTGTAGGTCTTGTAATCGGACTCGAGATATTTGTGCTTGTGTTGAGGTTATAGTATGAGCCGCTTGGGTTCTGTAATCTGATTGGGGTTGTGATATTGTTTGAAAAATATGAATTGGGCGATTGATGACTCGGGTCGTCACAGTTGGTATCAGAGCGATACCTAGGCTTGAATTGCTTAGGATAGCGTAAGCCAGGATAGGTTCCTCGGCGTTTCGATAATTATAAGCAGAATTTTGAAGTTGTTGATTCATATATGAGGTTGGTGAATTTCGCGAACGAAATTCTTTTGAGGAGGGAAGAATGTAACACTCCAAAATTTTAGAGGTGCTCAAATAATACTCGTTGTATGGAGGAAAAATTAATGATGAGTTTTAGTGAAAATTGGTATTGACATGGTCGTGCTTTTTAGGATTCTTCGCACAATCGTGACAGCTCGTGCTTATTGAGGACTCAGTGTTCATTACTTCTCCGATCGACACTTCATGCCACCTATCACTGGCGGATCCTTTGAAGATACCAGAGGCAAGATGCTGAAGTGTTATGTTTGATATGCAAGTTGGATGGTGAATTGCTTTACTAATTGTTCGGGGTACAAAGCCACGGTTTCTTTGACGGTTTGAGCTTCGAATATTTTGACCGATCCTGAAATAATTTACCGTGTTTGATTCTGATCCTACGGTGCAATGATTATTCCACTTACTGGGCTACCTGGCTCACCCCCCACCATTTACATTTTCCAGTGCAGATGATTATTTTGATGAGCAAGTTCAAGCAGGGATGTGAACGACACTTGCAATTTTGGAGTTTAGAAATCTTGGAACTTATTTGTAGGACTTGTAATCTGACTCGGGATATTTGTGCTGGTGTTGAGGCTATAGTATCTGCCGCTTGGGTTCTGTAATCTGATTGGGATTGCGTTGTGATATTGTTTGAATAATATGAATTGGGTGATTGACGACTCGGTTCGTCACAGATGGTATCTGAGCGATAACTAGGCTTGAATTGCTTGGGTTAGCGTAACCAGGATAGGTTCATCGGCCTTGGGATAATTCTAAGCATAATTTTGAAGTTGTTGATTCGTATTTGTGTTTGGTGAATTTTACGTACAAAATTCTTCTAAGGAGGGAAGAATGTAACACCCCAAAATTATGGACGTGCTCAAATATTACTTGTTGGATTGAGAAATAAATTAATGATGATTTTAAGTGAAAATTAGGATTGACATTCTCGTGCTTGTTAGGTGTCTTCGCACAATCGTGACGCCTCGTGCTTATTGAGGACTCGGTGTTCATTACCTCTCTGATCGACACTTGATGCTCCCTATCATTGTCATGCTTGTGACGTGTCAAGATAGTATTGCAACACGTCGTGCTTCAAGCCTTGACGTGCTTTCCTTAGCCTTGTCGTGCTTGTTCGGTGGCACATCCTTGTTTTTCCACCTCCTGCTTCGAGTTTTATCGTGCTTTGGTTAGCATTGTCGTGCTTGCTAGGTGGCATAGCCTTGTCGCGCCGCGTCGTGTTTCTTTACACCTCGTGCTTCCTAGAAATTTCTATAAATGGGCCCTTGATCATTTCAAGTTATATTATCTTTGACTTTTATCTGTGGGTAGACCAACTAAAGAGGGACAAAAGATGAAAAGCAATCATAGGGCCTGATTGCGAGCGATGGTATAAGTGGACTCTTCGTGATTTAGGTAAGGGGAATTACATATCGCTATTCTTTTATGCCACGTGGTTATCTCTTAACGTTCCCCGTACTCCTAAACACTGTTGTTCTTAACTCTACCAGAAATACTTTGTTTAGGAGGTTGGTAAATATTTTATTTTTGAAATATATTTGCGGGACGCGGCTTTAGTACTTTTGATCAATGACAGTGCTCCAGTGATTTGTCTACGTGCATGATATATTATGATTATGATACGGCTGAGTTTTGGCGGATCCTTTGAGGATACCGGAGGGAACAAGCTGAAGTGTTATGTTTGATATGCAAGTTGGAGAGTGAATTGCTTTACTAATTGTTCGGGGTACAAAGCCACGATTGCTTTGACGGTATGAGCTTCGTGTATTTTGACTGATCCTAAAATTATATACCGTGCTTGATTGTGATCCTATGGTGCTATGATTATTCCAATTACTGTGGTACCCGGCTCACCCCCCACCATTTACCTTTCCAGTGCAGATGATTATTTTGATGAGCGAGTTCAAGCGGGGATGTGAACGGGACTTGTAATTTTGGAATTTAGAAATCTTGGAACTTATTTGTAGGTCTTGTAATCGGACTCGAGATATTTGTGCTTGTGTTGAGGTTATAGTATGAGCCGCTTGGGTTCTGTAATCTGATTGGGGTTGTGATATTGTTTGAAAAATATGAATTGGGCGATTGATGACTCGGGTCGTCACAGTTGGTATCAGAGCGATACCTAGGCTTGAATTGCTTAGGATAGCGTAAGCCAGGATAGGTTCCTCGGCGTTTCGATAATTATAAGCAGAATTTTGAAGTTGTTGATTCATATATGAGGTTGGTGAATTTCGCGAACGAAATTCTTTTGAGGAGGGAAGAATGTAACACTCCAAAATTTTAGAGGTGCTCAAATAATACTCGTTGTATGGAGGAAAAATTAATGATGAGTTTTAGTGAAAATTGGTATTGACATGGTCGTGCTTTTTAGGATTCTTCGCACAATCGTGACAGCTCGTGCTTATTGAGGACTCAGTGTTCATTACTTCTCCGATCGACACTTCATGCCACCTATCACTGGCGGATCCTTTGAAGATACCAGAGGCAAGATGCTGAAGTGTTATGTTTGATATGCAAGTTGGATGGTGAATTGCTTTACTAATTGTTCGGGGTACAAAGCCACGGTTTCTTTGACGGTTTGAGCTTCGAATATTTTGACCGATCCTGAAATAATTTACCGTGTTTGATTCTGATCCTACGGTGCAATGATTATTCCACTTACTGGGCTACCTGGCTCACCCCCCACCATTTACATTTTCCAGTGCAGATGATTATTTTGATGAGCAAGTTCAAGCAGGGATGTGAACGACACTTGCAATTTTGGAGTTTAGAAATCTTGGAACTTATTTGTAGGACTTGTAATCTGACTCGGGATATTTGTGCTGGTGTTGAGGCTATAGTATCTGCCGCTTGGGTTCTGTAATCTGATTGGGATTGCGTTGTGATATTGTTTGAATAATATGAATTGGGTGATTGACGACTCGGTTCGTCACAGATGGTATCTGAGCGATAACTAGGCTTGAATTGCTTGGGTTAGCGTAACCAGGATAGGTTCATCGGCCTTGGGATAATTCTAAGCATAATTTTGAAGTTGTTGATTCGTATTTGTGTTTGGTGAATTTTACGTACAAAATTCTTCTAAGGAGGGAAGAATGTAACACCCCAAAATTATGGACGTGCTCAAATATTACTTGTTGGATTGAGAAATAAATTAATGATGATTTTAAGTGAAAATTAGGATTGACATTCTCGTGCTTGTTAGGTGTCTTCGCACAATCGTGACGCCTCGTGCTTATTGAGGACTCGGTGTTCATTACCTCTCTGATCGACACTTGATGCTCCCTATCATTGTCATGCTTGTGACGTGTCAAGATAGTATTGCAACACGTCGTGCTTCAAGCCTTGACGTGCTTTCCTTAGCCTTGTCGTGCTTGTTCGGTGGCACATCCTTGTTTTTCCACCTCCTGCTTCGAGTTTTATCGTGCTTTGGTTAGCATTGTCGTGCTTGCTAGGTGGCATAGCCTTGTCGCGCCGCGTCGTGTTTCTTTACACCTCGTGCTTCCTAGAAATTTCTATAAATGGGCCCTTGATCATTTCAAGTTATATTATCTTTGACTTTTATCTGTGGGTAGACCAACTAAAGAGGGACAAAAGATGAAAAGCAATCATAGGGCCTGATTGCGAGCGATGGTATAAGTGGACTCTTCGTGATTTAGGTAAGGGGAATTACATATCGCTATTCTTTTATGCCACGTGGTTATCTCTTAACGTTCCCCGTACTCCTAAACACTGTTGTTCTTAACTCTACCAGAAATACTTTGTTTAGGAGGTTGGTAAATATTTTATTTTTGAAATATATTTGCGGGACGCGGCTTTAGTACTTTTGATCAATGACAGTGCTCCAGTGATTTGTCTACGTGCATGATATATTATGATTATGATACGGCTGAGTTTTGGCGGATCCTTTGAGGATACCGGAGGGAACAAGCTGAAGTGTTATGTTTGATATGCAAGTTGGAGAGTGAATTGCTTTACTAATTGTTCGGGGTACAAAGCCACGATTGCTTTGACGGTATGAGCTTCGTGTATTTTGACTGATCCTAAAATTATATACCGTGCTTGATTGTGATCCTATGGTGCTATGATTATTCCAATTACTGTGGTACCCGGCTCACCCCCCACCATTTACCTTTCCAGTGCAGATGATTATTTTGATGAGCGAGTTCAAGCGGGGATGTGAACGGGACTTGTAATTTTGGAATTTAGAAATCTTGGAACTTATTTGTAGGTCTTGTAATCGGACTCGAGATATTTGTGCTTGTGTTGAGGTTATAGTATGAGCCGCTTGGGTTCTGTAATCTGATTGGGGTTGTGATATTGTTTGAAAAATATGAATTGGGCGATTGATGACTCGGGTCGTCACAGTTGGTATCAGAGCGATACCTAGGCTTGAATTGCTTAGGTTAGCGTAAGCCAGGATAGGTTCCTCGGCGTTTCGATAATTATAAGCAGAATTTTGAAGTTGTTGATTCATATATGAGGTTGGTGAATTTCGCGAACGAAATTCTTTTGAGGAGGGAAGAATGTAACACTCCAAAATTTTAGAGGTGCTCAAATAATACTCGTTGTATGGAGGAAAAATTAATGATGAGTTTTAGTGAAAATTGGTATTGACATGGTCGTGCTTTTTAGGATTCTTCGCACAATCGTGACAGCTCGTGCTTATTGAGGACTCAGTGTTCATTACTTCTCCGATCGACACTTCATGCCACCTATCACTGGCGGATCCTTTGAAGATACCAGAGGCAAGATGCTGAAGTGTTATGTTTGATATGCAAGTTGGATGGTGAATTGCTTTACTAATTGTTCGGGGTACAAAGCCACGGTTTCTTTGACGGTTTGAGCTTCGAATATTTTGACCGATCCTGAAATAATTTACCGTGTTTGATTCTGATCCTACGGTGCAATGATTATTCCACTTACTGGGCTACCTGGCTCACCCCCCACCATTTACATTTTCCAGTGCAGATGATTATTTTGATGAGCAAGTTCAAGCAGGGATGTGAACGACACTTGCAATTTTGGAGTTTAGAAATCTTGGAACTTATTTGTAGGACTTGTAATCTGACTCGGGATATTTGTGCTGGTGTTGAGGCTATAGTATCTGCCGCTTGGGTTCTGTAATCTGATTGGGATTGCGTTGTGATATTGTTTGAATAATATGAATTGGGTGATTGACGACTCGGTTCGTCACAGATGGTATCTGAGCGATAACTAGGCTTGAATTGCTTGGGTTAGCGTAACCAGGATAGGTTCATCGGCCTTGGGATAATTCTAAGCATAATTTTGAAGTTGTTGATTCGTATTTGTGTTTGGTGAATTTTACGTACAAAATTCTTCTAAGGAGGGAAGAATGTAACACCCCAAAATTATGGACGTGCTCAAATATTACTTGTTGGATTGAGAAATAAATTAATGATGATTTTAAGTGAAAATTAGGATTGACATTCTCGTGCTTGTTAGGTGTCTTCGCACAATCGTGACGCCTCGTGCTTATTGAGGACTCGGTGTTCATTACCTCTCTGATCGACACTTGATGCTCCCTATCATTGTCATGCTTGTGACGTGTCAAGATAGTATTGCAACACGTCGTGCTTCAAGCCTTGACGTGCTTTCCTTAGCCTTGTCGTGCTTGTTCGGTGGCACATCCTTGTTTTTCCACCTCCTGCTTCGAGTTTTATCGTGCTTTGGTTAGCATTGTCGTGCTTGCTAGGTGGCATAGCCTTGTCGCGCCGCGTCGTGTTTCTTTACACCTCGTGCTTCCTAGAAATTTCTATAAATGGGCCCTTGATCTTTTCAAGTTATATTATCTTTGACTTTTATCTGTGGGTAGACCAACTAAAGAGGGACAAAAGATGAAAAGCAATCATAGGGCCTGATTGCGAGCGATGGTATAAGTGGACTCTTCGTGATTTAGGTAAGGGGAATTACATATCGCTATTCTTTTATGCCACGTGGTTATCTCTTAACGTTCCCCGTACTCCTAAACACTGTTGTTCTTAACTCTACCAGAAATACTTTGTTTAGGAGGTTGGTAAATATTTTATTTTTGAAATATATTTGCGGGACGCGGCTTTAGTACTTTTGATCAATGACAGTGCTCCAGTGATTTGTCTACGTGCATGATATATTATGATTATGATACGGCTGAGTTTTGGCGGATCCTTTGAGGATACCGGAGGGAACAAGCTGAAGTGTTATGTTTGATATGCAAGTTGGAGAGTGAATTGCTTTACTAATTGTTCGGGGTACAAAGCCACGATTGCTTTGACGGTATGAGCTTCGTGTATTTTGACTGATCCTAAAATTATATACCGTGCTTGATTGTGATCCTATGGTGCTATGATTATTCCAATTACTGTGGTACCCGGCTCACCCCCCACCATTTACCTTTCCAGTGCAGATGATTATTTTGATGAGCGAGTTCAAGCGGGGATGTGAACGGGACTTGTAATTTTGGAATTTAGAAATCTTGGAACTTATTTGTAGGTCTTGTAATCGGACTCGAGATATTTGTGCTTGTGTTGAGGTTATAGTATGAGCCGCTTGGGTTCTGTAATCTGATTGGGGTTGTGATATTGTTTGAAAAATATGAATTGGGCGATTGATGACTCGGGTCGTCACAGTTGGTATCAGAGCGATACCTAGGCTTGAATTGCTTAGGTTAGCGTAAGCCAGGATAGGTTCCTCGGCGTTTCGATAATTATAAGCAGAATTTTGAAGTTGTTGATTCATATATGAGGTTGGTGAATTTCGCGAACGAAATTCTTTTGAGGAGGGAAGAATGTAACACTCCAAAATTTTAGAGGTGCTCAAATAATACTCGTTGTATGGAGGAAAAATTAATGATGAGTTTTAGTGAAAATTGGTATTGACATGGTCGTGCTTTTTAGGATTCTTCGCACAATCGTGACAGCTCGTGCTTATTGAGGACTCAGTGTTCATTACTTCTCCGATCGACACTTCATGCCACCTATCACTGGCGGATCCTTTGAAGATACCAGAGGCAAGATGCTGAAGTGTTATGTTTGATATGCAAGTTGGATGGTGAATTGCTTTACTAATTGTTCGGGGTACAAAGCCACGGTTTCTTTGACGGTTTGAGCTTCGAATATTTTGACCGATCCTGAAATAATTTACCGTGTTTGATTCTGATCCTACGGTGCAATGATTATTCCACTTACTGGGCTACCTGGCTCACCCCCCACCATTTACATTTTCCAGTGCAGATGATTATTTTGATGAGCAAGTTCAAGCAGGGATGTGAACGACACTTGCAATTTTGGAGTTTAGAAATCTTGGAACTTATTTGTAGGACTTGTAATCTGACTCGGGATATTTGTGCTGGTGTTGAGGCTATAGTATCTGCCGCTTGGGTTCTGTAATCTGATTGGGATTGCGTTGTGATATTGTTTGAATAATATGAATTGGGTGATTGACGACTCGGTTCGTCACAGATGGTATCTGAGCGATAACTAGGCTTGAATTGCTTGGGTTAGCGTAACCAGGATAGGTTCATCGGCCTTGGGATAATTCTAAGCATAATTTTGAAGTTGTTGATTCGTATTTGTGTTTGGTGAATTTTACGTACAAAATTCTTCTAAGGAGGGAAGAATGTAACACCCCAAAATTATGGACGTGCTCAAATATTACTTGTTGGATTGAGAAATAAATTAATGATGATTTTAAGTGAAAATTAGGATTGACATTCTCGTGCTTGTTAGGTGTCTTCGCACAATCGTGACGCCTCGTGCTTATTGAGGACTCGGTGTTCATTACCTCTCTGATCGACACTTGATGCTCCCTATCATTGTCATGCTTGTGACGTGTCAAGATAGTATTGCAACACGTCGTGCTTCAAGCCTTGACGTGCTTTCCTTAGCCTTGTCGTGCTTGTTCGGTGGCACATCCTTGTTTTTCCACCTCCTGCTTCGAGTTTTATCGTGCTTTGGTTAGCATTGTCGTGCTTGCTAGGTGGCATAGCCTTGTCGCGCCGCGTCGTGTTTCTTTACACCTCGTGCTTCCTAGAAATTTCTATAAATGGGCCCTTGATCATTTCAAGTTATATTATCTTTGACTTTTATCTGTGGGTAGACCAACTAAAGAGGGACAAAAGATGAAAAGCAATCATAGGGCCTGATTGCGAGCGATGGTATAAGTGGATTCTTCGTGATTTAGGTAAGGGGAATTACATATCGCTATTCTTTTATGCCACGTGGTTATCTCTTAACGTTCCCCGTACTCCTAAACACTGTTGTTCTTAACTCTACCAGAAATACTTTGTTTAGGAGGTTGGTAAATATTTTATTTTTGAAATATATTTGCGGGACGCGGCTTTAGTACTTTTGATCAATGACAGTGCTCCAGTGATTTGTCTACGTGCATGATATATTATGATTATGATACGGCTGAGTTTTGGCGGATCCTTTGAGGATACCGGAGGGAACAAGCTGAAGTGTTATGTTTGATATGCAAGTTGGAGAGTGAATTGCTTTACTAATTGTTCGGGGTACAAAGCCACGATTGCTTTGACGGTATGAGCTTCGTGTATTTTGACTGATCCTAAAATTATATACCGTGCTTGATTGTGATCCTATGGTGCTATGATTATTCCAATTACTGTGGTACCCGGCTCACCCCCCACCATTTACCTTTCCAGTGCAGATGATTATTTTGATGAGCGAGTTCAAGCGGGGATGTGAACGGGACTTGT